>PVJA010005174.1:0-80740 GCA_004027025.1 Myocastor coypus | reverse complement strand
CAGGGTCTCACTGTGCAGTTCAGGCTGGCTTTGAGCTCACTTTTGTAGCCCAGGCTGGTCTCGAACTCGCAGCAATCCTCCTGCCTCAGCCTCCCAAGTGCTGGGATTACAGGCGTGAGCCACCACGCCCGGCGAAGTGACCACATTTTGCCCAAATCATTTAATTCTGTGCTTAACAAAAAGGGCTACAATATTGAAAGGTAAATGTATAAGATTTGAAAATGTGTTATAATAACCCTAGGAGAAGAGCTATCTTTTGGCTGCTAACAATTCTACTTACTGTGTATACAAAGAAGTAATATATCTTATAAAATTCATTTTGGCCTTATTGGGCATAGAGTTCAGGGCCTTCACACTGGCCTACATTTCTAGCCCTTTTCATTGGCTGACTGGCTAACTGAGAAAACTCTTGTAAAATTGCTACAATTGCCCAGGTGGGATTTCAACCTGTAATCTTTCTTCCTCAGCTTCCCACATACTGGGATTACAAATATGTGCCACCATGTGCTATCATGCCGGGCTAAAATTCAGATTTTTTTCAATGCCAAGTTTCTACTACCAATTTTCAGAAAAATCCCTATAAATTGGGGGAAGAGGCCACCAAATTTTTTGAATTCATGTAAACCCTTTGTATACATTCCTTATCTTCACTAGTTACATTTACAAAAGTTAAGTTGCAATCTATTTAAATTCATACCATAGTTTAGTAAAAGCTATTAAAAATACTCTCTTGGTTATTTGGGGACTACTTACACCACAAAAATTCTTCAGAAGGTGGAATTCTAAAGAAAGAAAGACACTAAAAAATCCATTCTCATATTTGTGACAATGATTCCCAATGCAGACATTTGGGAAATAATCAAATTGGGTTTTTCCCCCGCCTCTGATTTTCTCTTGTAGATACAGTGAACACAAAATTGTTTTTTGAGAAACAATGAATAATCATTTTTTCTTTCATCTATTTAGTACAAGGTCTACAAGGTCTTACTACACAGATTGGATTTACAGTGATGCTGCTATTTTTAGCCTCCCAAGCACTGGGATTACACACAGTGCTACTACACCCAGTCTGAGAAAATGAGTAATATTTATAATCTCTGTAGATTGTGAAAATAAGGATTCATTTCACTGAATGAGATGACCTTCACTGAATGAGATGACCCTTCTTCTGAAAAGCAACTGTCCTCATGTGACCAGAGCTCAGAAGGCAGGATCTGGTCTCTATGTCTGTACTGTGAGTATGGAGCCTCCAGCCTACATCTGCACAATTCCTATCACACCCCAGGAAAATATACACTATGAAAGCTGTTTCTGCCACTGAAGACAAAGCACTCACAAGCTGGACAATATGTAGTAAGAGGGACTGTTCACACGGTTCATATGCATTCTTTTGCTGTTCTTGTAATACTTTAAGGTACTTCATTCTAATCCTTGTTTAACACAGTAATAACAATGTAAAAATAGTAAAACCTGTCGCTAATAATTAAATGCCTACTGCCAAATATGACAAACAAGAATAACGTAATGCTACACCTCAAGTTTCTAGAACAGAAAGTCAAGCGACAGTCCAAAGAAAAGAGGAAATTATAAAAATCAGAGCAAAATGAACATAGCGGAGACCAAGAATGCGATGCGATGCGATGCGATGCGATGCGATGCGATGCGATGCGATGCGATGCGATGCGATACGGTACGATAGAATGAAAGAATGAATCAAAGAGTTGGGTCTTTGAAAGAATAAATAAAAATGATTATACTCTAGCCAATAAGGAATGAAAAGGGTGAAATAATCACAGCAACTGAAAGAATAAATAAGACCAATAGATATAGCGAAAGGGTAAGAAACTGCTCGAAAGGAAAAACAACTGTGGAGGCAGATGGCATATACACACAAAATAGCTGATAACTACTAATTCCTAGTAGTTCTTTGAAAGGAACAGTTAAGTGTTTAATTGCTACATCAATTCTGTATGCCAGGGAGCTGGAGAGATAGCTCAGTGGAATAAGTGCTTGTTTGGCAAGCAGAAGGTCCTGAGTTCAATCCCTGGTACTGAAAAATAAATAAATGAATGAATGAATGAATAAATGAATGAATGAATGAATGAATAAATAAAGTAAAAAATTTTACATGCCTGTACCTGGTAATCTAAGCATCTACTATGAAGATAACAATATGCAATATGATAATCACTATTAATTTCCTATCACTGGTAATGGTAAGAAAACCTCACCTTTCCTGTTCTCAGAGAAGTGTGTCTCAGGAAAGTGGAGGACTTAGGCCAGAATCCTACATCTATCAAAAGACAGAAGATAGGGCCAGCCAAATAGCTCAGCGGATTAAAGCACCTGCAAGCAGGTGTAGGGGTCAGGGGTTCAATCTCTGGGCCTACCATGATGGCCTCATCCCCAGAACACACTGAGATGGCAATTGAGACTGGGCATGGTGGCTCATGTCTGTAATCCCAGCTCTCGGCAGGCTGTAAACAGGTGGATCTGTACAAGTCCGATCCCTATAGACCTTTCCCTAACATAGGAAAAAAAAAAAAAAAAAAAAAAAAAAAGACAGAAGTTAACTTCAAGTATGTCCATCAGAAGAGCCTGTGTTATGGTTTATGTCTAGTTGTCCCCCCAAAGCCTCATGGAGTCACTGGGCAGGGACTTCTAGAGTTTGAGACTTGATCCATGATCCTTGGGATTATAGGTTTTAGTGCTGATGGGATTATGGGTAGAAGTACTTCTGGGATTATGGGTGTAGCCTAGGGTGGGAGCTAAGGTGGAGAGCCTGAGTGTAATATAAAGAGAGACAGAGAGACAGACTTGAGCTGTTGCTGCTGCTCTGCTGCCGTGTTGGCTGGCTATCTCTGCCACCAGTTTGTTGCTGTTCCACCACCATGAACTGGATGCTCTCTGCTCTGTTCCACTCAGCCTTGGGCCAGCCAAATATGGACTGAAACCTCCACAAACTGTGAGCTAAATAAACCTTTCCTTCCTTCATTTTGAGTGTTGGGTATTTGTCCCAGCAATGAGCAAAAAGTAACTAATACAGCCTGGCAACTGGGGACTTTGGAAACATTATAAGCAGACAAATGAGTTCACTGCAACACCTTGAATTTTCTGCCTCCCATCCAGGGCCAAGAACAGCCTTTAGAATGTAGTGTCCAGAAACACAGAGGAAGAAGTTATTCATTAGAGAAGAAAATGTAGTAGTAAGTTGGAAATCCTCCACCCAGTAAGAGGAGAATGGGTTGCTCTAAGCCTCAAAGGGAAGCATCAACAGGTTGGGTACTCAGACCCAGATCAGATGAAAGCAAGCAACAGACATCTTGGGCAAGGCGCATCAGAGCATTAGCTCAACCCCTGCAACTGGCATTAGGAGCACCAAACAAAGTTTAGTTGGCCTTCCTTTCATTATTAAACTCTCGACTCAGGAAATTGGGGCATTGTCAACAATAGCTGTTACCAGATCCTTGTCACCTGGATGTTCTTACACTCATATTTTATTCATATATTCACTGGCTAAAATTTCCCTCCCTTTACCTCCTGAGAAACACTAAACCTAAGCAGTGGCAAATTAAATGGTAATAGAGGTCAGGCCAGAGTGGCTAAGGAGTAACTTGGGCTGGTGGAGTCTGGGTGGCCTTGGAGTACAACTCCCGCCCACAGAGCAGCCAGCTCCTCCTCAGCAACCAACTACAGCTGCCAAAAGGAAACTCAAGAATTTGGAAAAGCTTCACTTCGCTGAAGAGACATTGAAAATCTATATTACTATGTGTAAAGCCAGGACTTTTGCATTTCTTCTAATTTCTTTTGGTTTCTTCAAGGGAAAAAAAAAAGTATACTATATGAGTCTAGACAACTAACTATGTAGACTGGATTCAAACTGCGGGTTTTCAGCTCCATCTTCTGCTAAACATAGCCAAGTTTAAAATATCAAGTACACTGGAATCTTCCCCTCTGAAAGAATAGCATTTTAAAAACATAATACTAAGTGGAAAAAATTAATACAAGAAAAGAAATATGTCTTTTCTATTGATATTTTGGTATCTTAAACTTTTAAAGCATAGATAAAGATTTAAATTTAATTTATTCTTGAAGAAATTCATGCAAAGGACTTAATCTACAATCCCAAAATCTTCTTGGACTGATACTGCTAAATTATTGTTTTGCAAGAAGATTTTAACTGAAACTTTGTTTATTGATTTTTAAGATATGCATTATTCATCAAAGTAGTGCATAACACTACTGCAAAACTTTGACAGCTTTTTTTCTAATCAGCACTAATCAAGTTCCATGGTCTATACTAATATCAGAGGAAATAAGCAATAATAATTGAGACAGCCCAATCTTTATCACTAGATTTATGTACTAGCAGGACAAACAGGCAATTAAATAAGCAAACCCAATAAATCTTTGTTATTT
Organism: Myocastor coypus; assembly: GCA_004027025.1. Classification (NCBI taxonomy): domain Eukaryota; kingdom Metazoa; phylum Chordata; class Mammalia; order Rodentia; family Myocastoridae; genus Myocastor; species Myocastor coypus. The sequence goes on along the minus strand of PVJA010005174.1, from coordinate 76,321 downwards.
ATATTCCAGTTAGCAAATGCTATGGGGTCACCTAAGTTCATCTAGGATGAATCAGGAAGAGCTGCCTGGAGAAGAAGCTATTGACCAAAAAGAAAGCAGCCAAGGACCGGGACAGGATAACTTGAGACAGAAAGTCTTAAACCTAGAGGCAGGAGATTGCATGACTGGTTAAAGAACCTGCCTGCAAGGAACTTGATAAGCTTTCAGGATTCAAATTACAGGATGGGAAGAGGAAGGGGTACTGGAGAGGAGAAAAAGGTGGACTGAGACATGTCACAGATTCTAAGTTTTTTTCCTTAGAATCTGATCAGGAAAGAGCCTGATCAGAGATGCCCTTAAAAAGAGCATTCAGCTAGAATGTACTTGGTGTGAAAGGCATTGCAGTGTGCACAGACACAACCTCCCCTCCTCTGACTGAAAGGATAAAATCATTTGTTGAGGCAGTTCCAAGGTTCTCTTACTGATAGCTAGATAGGTGAGAGCTGCACTACTGTCTAGGTAACCCACTGTAGAAAACAAATAAGCATTTGTCAGATGGATAAATTAATGAACTGATGAATGGAAGAATTAAATCAGACCCCTTTAATGAGTCAAGGCAATGAATTCACAATTTCAGAACTGAAACTATCTTTGTCACCAAGCTATTGATAAAACTGAATACTCTTATGTCAGTGTCTTAAAAGATCCTTGTGACCCTCTGATGTGACCACAAAGCCTAAATTATTGTATCTTAAGTTTTGACCAGTTTCAATTGATTCTACCAAACAGCTTCTTTTAATACACTGGAGGCCAAACCCCAAATTCTTATGAATATCCCACTTCTAATTTTCCCTCTAAGACACTGCTAAGGCTTTGTCAAGGTAGTGTGCTCCCTTGCTGGGATAAAATCCAATTAATTTAGCTGGGGATACATTGCGAGTTCAACAAATGAAATTACTTCTTAATTACTTCAGTTATTGGGCTATATATCTTTGAAAATGACAGTACAGAGTCATATGGAATGCTCAAAATATTTTTGTGCACGTTTGAAACAGTCTAGGATTGAACTACAGCTAAAGTTCACAGCCAGGTCATGTGTTAAAACTTTCCCACAGAACTGCATCCAGTTCTTTTGTAAAGACCAAACATCATGAGACAGAGGCCACTTAATAGGTATTTGTGTAAGCAATAAGACATATGGTGTAATACCTGGACACAGGCAGCCAGAGAGGAACAAAGAGAAATAGGCCTTTAAAAAAAAAATAGGCACGAAAGAAGGCAAGGGATGTCATAGGGAAGAAGCGGGCCAAAGTTCTCTGGCTGTCTTGCACCTCAGTGAGCAAGGTCCTTGAGTCAACCATGTAAAGTTCTGCGTTTCTCCAAATGTCCAAGGACCTATGAGATTCCTGGACCTCTCTTATCTCTTTTACACATATTGTGTTTGCCAGAATCTCAGTGCTGAGCTGAATCTCCACTGAGAACAACTGTGTCTGCTGGCAACCAGGTTGGGTGCTGGGAGAATCATGTCCAATTTGAGCCCCACATATTTAAAAATATTCATAGACACTTACTGTATCCTAGACACTCCCCTTTTGGCCAACATCACTGAACAAAATAACTTTCTATTGGAAGAGGCAGCAAAGAAAGGAAATTCCATGTTAGCACATAAACGAATGTGTGTATATAAAAATCTCCTTTGTTAGTATAAATAAAAGTCCTAAGTAAAACTAGCACATGAAATGTAAAATGTTTTATTTTAAAAAATCACACATCAAACAAACTTTCACCTAGAAACCTACAGCATAAGAATCTTTATTAAGAGAAGTACCATACTGGTAAATAAAAGTAGGAAAAATCAGAAAACACCTTAATTGATTAAAAATATCATTTTAAAAATGCAACTTCTATTCCTCTAAATATTTCTAAAAAGAAATGGAAGCCTCAAGAAGAGATGTCTACAGCAAAGAACCATACTGTTATTACAGAAATTCTTTAGGCATTCTTATAGAAAATAGAAACAATTATCTAATACTACTTTATAGTTTAACTATTGTATAAGGCCACAAGTATAAGATTTTCAAGGAATAAAAACTGATAACAAAGGGAAACATTATTATTTTCCTTAATATATAACAAGATAATGGCAATGACCACATAGTGTTGATACTTACAATAAGACTAAGTAATTAATATGCATAAAAATATATACCCATATATTTTATGTGGATATTTACATTTCAAGAGATCAAAAGAAGGTAACACCCTTAGGAACCAGTTTAATAAGCAATAAAAACAACTGAATTAGGGTAACCACTGATGGTATACAAATTAAGCAAATTCTTCTCAAGTTAATCTTCAGATTAAAGGCATCCTACAGATAGTTCCACTTAGAAATAAGGAAAATAATACTAGAATTCAATTGGGGGAAAATCACTACTGCATATTAAATACTCTGAAGATCAATTTTGGGTTGAGAAGAGCATACCTACGCAGAACACAAAGTAGCAGAGCCCACTGCAAGAGGTAGGACTAATAAACAGGCTGACAGGAGACAGGGCTCCAAGGCAGAGCCAATTATATAAGAGTGTAACTAAGGACACAAAATGAAGGATAAGTAAAAATAATGACTTATACCTTGTAGTAGACTAAATTTGTAAAATAGAAAGTAACAGCTTTATGTACTTGCTAAAATGAACGCCTGATAGTTGATAAAGGGTATGTTTTGTTTTGTTTTGTTTCAAATAAAATTACAACAACCCACATAGGTAATGGAATAGGATACAATAGTGAAAAGTATAAAGTTAATGATCTCCTGAGGTAAAATGAGTTCTCGGGTATGATGCTACAAGAGGAACTCTAAAATGAACATGAGACACTTCTAAGTATAAAATTTAAATCATCCTGAACTCATATATGAATTGTACTAGAACTAAAAAAAAAACCCTACAAGTTAAAGATACTCAAAGCTAACAATATAAAAAAGCATAGAGAACATACGAAACATGAAGAGAGTGCTTCTCTGATTTTTTTGAACTAAGAAATGGATGACAGATTTGACTATATTTGTGGTAAAACCTTATGAAAAGTACAAAGGTAAATAATAAAAGAGAGTAAATATCTTTATCAAATAAAGCAAAAAACTCAGGGAGCTGGGGAGATAGCTCAGTGGGAAAATATACAGTAAATAATGTATGGAAACATATTCAACTTTGTAAAATAACTAAAGTTCTAACAAAACATAATAATGTTATGTTGAACAGTTTACCATCAAAAGACTCTGGACTATAAATGCTGTAGAGAATCAGTCGTCAGATTTTTGTGGATGTATTAAGTCAGGCAGATGAGTACCACCAAGCTACATATGAATAAAACATCACACTGTATCTCATAAGTATGTAAAATACTATGCATCAAAAGTAAAATTAATTTTCAAAAAAAGCAACTGAGAAGTGTATGCAAGATGCTCTATCAGTTATATCTTTTCATTTAGCAGTCTAAATGTTCAAAGACAACAGTGAATTTATTTCTACATCTGTGAAAACTTTTAGAAACAAGTTTTTGATAATAAGCAATTATCAAAAGTAGAAAGATAGCCAGGAAAATCATGGCATACAGTGTAACTGAGAACAAAACTCAAGAGGCATGGGCCGAAGATAAAGCTCAGTGGTGTAAGTGCCTGACTGGCAAGAAAAAGATCCTGAGTCCAATTACTCATTAAAAAAAAAATCCTCACAAGGCATATTTTGAATAAAATCATTGTTTTGGCTTATGTCTAGTGTCCCCCCAAAGCCTTATGCACTCATAGGTGGGGCTTTTTCAGGGGTGGCTGGATGTAGGCCTGTGACCCACCGTGTGCTGCTGGACTCAAGGGCACTAGGATTAAGGGTGTGAGTGCCACCAACCCTGAATAGTCTGGATAACCCAAAAGGAGCAGAAAGACCCTGGTAAGGTCCCCTCTTGCTTCTGCTACCTTCTGTCTACCGCCAACTGTTTTTGCATAGCCCCTCTGCCAGGCCACTCTGCCTTGCAGCCAGCCAACTATGCACTGAACCCTCTGCAAATGATGAGCTAAATGAAACTTCCTCCTTTAACTTACAGGTGTTGGGTATTTTGTCCTAGCCAAGAGAAAAGTAACTAAGACAATTATATCAAAAAATTGAAATCCATATACTTTAAGATATTTTGAGAAGCAACTATACTAAAGAATAATGCATATAAAACATAGGACAGGGAGTATTGAAACAATTTTCTAAATTCTGTCATAATGTTAAGATTATGATTGACTTAAGCATTAATAATATCAGAACATAATAATAAAACATTAAAAGTAGGAGGAAAAATGATTTTTAGAGAACAGCCTGTAGGTTGCATTGAAAGAGATTAAGTACATTTTTAAATTTCCTAGAATGATGATACATCAAATACTGGCTTGTTTGATGACACTAAGAGGATAATTACAATCCTATCCAGAATTAAAAGTAATGGAGAGGGGCTGAGAATTTGGCTCAGAGGTAGAATGTTTGCCTAAGAAACTAGAAGCCCTGGGTTCAGTCTCTGGCACCATAAACAAACAATAAACCTCCCTTGAAAAGTAATGGAGAGGGCTGGGCAGGATAGCTCACTGGACTAAAGCACCTGCTTAGACAGAGCTTAGCAACAGGGGTTCAGTCCTCAGCAAGCCCCACCCCAAGGGCATAGAGAGACAGCAATTGAGCCTGAGAGTGGAGGCGTGCATAATTCCAGCTCTTGGGAGGCTGAAAACAGGAGGATCACTATGAGTCCGATCTACGAAGTGAAACCCTGTAGACCAGCGCTTCTCAGCCTGTGGGTCGCGACCCTGGCAGGAGTCAAACAACCAAAACACAGGGGTCACCTAAAGCCATTCTGATTCATAACTGTAGCAAAATTACAGTTTTGAAGGAACCACCAAAATTATTTTTTGGTTTGGGGTCACCGCAACATGAGGAACTGTATTGCGGGGTCATGGCATTAGAAAAGTTGAGAACCGCTGCCATAGACCAGAAAGACAGACAGACAGACAGACAGACAGGAAAGAGGAGAAAAGGTCTTTGAACTCATTAATCCCCCACCGCTGTCACCCAGAATGCCTATTCCCTCACCTGTTCCCTGTCTCTTTTGGTTGCTGACCTAAGCTTCTATGGGGTGGGGATGCAAAGATGCCAAGACTCTTCAACAGAGGGCACATGGCCTCTATACTCCCTGCATTCCCACCACCGTCCCTGGAGCACAGCTCCTCACACTCTTTAAGGAGAAAAAAATCAGCTGAGTACAGGTGGGCACCCATTATTCTCAAGCATAAAATTCGTCTGACAAAGACAAGTCATACTCCATTTGAAAACCACATGTATGTGCAAAATGTGCTTTTCAGGCTTGCACTGCAACCCCAGGGCCCATATGAAAGTAATGAGCCCCAGAACATCTGTGTATCTTTTACCTATGAACTCAATCCTAAACTTCACTCTCATGTCCTCAAGAGGTTAAGGTACCAGCAAAACACAGTGAGTGACTTGGACAAAGATGGGGCTGCAGCAAGTTTAATTGGGTGCTCTCTCCCTGCTCTCTATCACCAGCTCTAAGAAAGAAGACCTCTTTAGGACTTCGGGGTAATACTATTCAATGGCAAAATCTGCCAAGTCAGGGAAGTCAAAAAAAAGCAGCTGGTTCAGAAAGAGAACCAGTTCATTACAGAGCAAAATGCTCTGCAGCACCTGCACATGGAGATATTATTTGCCCATATTTATCATAAAATGATCTAAGCTAGGGTGAAAACGAAGATGATGACCTGAACTTCTTCATCCATAGGGTTTCAAGATATAGCTGGTTTTACCTAACTTTACAACACCACGTTTCCACTGAACCATGTCCCAGCTCCACAAGAAAGGCCAAATTGCCTTTCGTTATGTGAAAAGTTCCGATGACTGTTTTTTAATGTTTAGCAGCAGTTGCTTGGCTTGGCTGCTGCAACAAATATTGCTGAACTGTTTAACTCATGAGAGACATTTAAAAGCTAAAAAGCTCAAATTCTAAATATGCAATTCATAAAACAGCATATTTTCTTTAATTCATTTTCTGAAAGTTTACAATATCTGTACTAATTCTCTGTAACTAGATATGTCCTGGATACACTCTCAGAGAATCTGTGCAGAATAAAAATTTGAAACATCTTAAAACTAACTAAAAACATCTTTTTAGTGTGCTGCGAGGCAAATGCTTTTTAGATGTTTTGCATTTTTATGCTAAACAGTGCAGCTGTGATTGATAAAAAGCAATCAAGCTAATTTAAGTCAATCAACTCCAGGAGGTTCTCATCACTTGGACAAAAATGCTCTCTTACTCTTTAGAAAATAAAGATTTAGCAGAGTGACTGCTTTCTTGCCATTCCAAACGCAGCATAAAACCAAGAAATCATGTTAAGCAATTTCTGTCACTAGTTTAAAACATAATGCAAACTTTTAAGTCATGTTTAATTAAGTAATCCTGGGCAATAGTACATTCCCAGAGTTGCAAACCTTGAGCAAGAGAGTAACACAAACCCACATGTGCATACACACACTTATAATAGGTACAGAAATGCTGTTAGAGTTACTATCAATTCCCTCTCAGTCTCTAAGGGGAGTATCACGTTAAACAATTTAGTTCTGGCTGGTTGTCATTATTAAAAGATGATTCTGAACGCTTAAAATCTATTTAAAATATGTAAGTTCAGGGATAAACTAGAAACCAGAGTCCATGTATTTAGCTAGCTTCATACATTATGAGAAAACCAGAAGGGATGGTTTAAAAGCTATGTTTTCCATGACAATAATATGTACGTAAGTCTCGGGGCTGGGGGAGGGAGAGCCTAAGTTTTCCATTTCCACCAGAAGGTCAACAGTGTGCTCTGCTCATGTCTGCAAACATCAAGCCCTCATCAGAGATAGCGGCCACATGCGCAGGAAGAATAGATCAAAACCACTGGATCATTTCCATATATTGGCCCCAAAAGAAGATACAATGAAAAGACACAAAAGGCTTCTCACCTTTTCCTATGATAAAGCCCCAGACAGGTTACTCAGAAATGAATTTGAAATGAGGACATTAATAGCTCTTCTGAGAATTAAGCAGTGGCATAATCCAAGCACACCAGTTCTAGTATACAGGAGACATCAGAGGCTGTATTACAAGTGCTTTGGTAATTTCTTAGTTATAGGAACAAGGGGTGATTAAGGAAAAGGAAATGATAAAGGTGTGAATTTGCAAACCTCATTCTGAAAAGCTGCTATGAATCCGTCATGTGAATAGTACTGAAAAGGTGAATTACGCTGGCCCTATAATCTCAGTACTTGGGAGGCCTAAGCAGGAGTTGCCAGGAGTTTAAAGGCTAGTCTTGGATACACTGTGAGTCCTAAACTTAGCCTGTATTTCATTAATGTATTAATCAAGGTATTAATCTCTTGAGAATAAAACAGCGCCTTTATATCTTATTGCAGGAGAAGAAAATCACTCTGTAGTGACCCAGATAGCAGGTGTCCACAGAAGGAACAACAGTTGCACAATCACTGGACACATCTGTGCAGCCATGATCCGGAAATGTTATTCAATATACATACAGTCAGACCATCTACATCATCCCTCCTGGGTTGCCCTTTCAAGCCACAAATGCCATGAAGAAGAGTCTGCACACGTGCTTTACTCTATCTCCATTACCTTTGCTCCCCAGAGTTCATGGTCTGGAAAGCCACTCCCACTCATAGCCAGAATTCTTTTATCTGTCAAATCCCAGTTTTCCTGTTCAACAAAGTCTCCCTCCAACCTGAAGGAACTGAGGCTCCCCTTCATCTCTGACACCCTTTTAACACCTCTTTAGGTTTCTGTTTGGTCCTTTTGTTGGGACCTTATTTATCTCTGATTTCAATAACAGCTACTAATAGTGAAGACTTCCCCAAATGTTTAGTAGGGGACAGGCGCCATGCTAAACATTTACTAGTCTGCTATTGCTGAGTGCTGAGGCTGACTCTGTGAACCAGTCATTCCTCTTCTACCTATTAGTACATATATGTGGAGCATAACGCTTACAGTCCTTCCGTGAAAGAAATACATGACACAACACATCCTAATTCCTTTCATCATCCCTCATTACCTTCTTCCCTCTGCCCCTCATCTCTTGATTCCCTTCCCCTCTGAGAAGTCTTTCATTTCCTTAGTTACAGCCCTGCTTCCTGCTGCGTCTCTTTCACTTTGCTTTTCATTGTGACTCTGGGTTTCTCATATAAGAGAAACAAAGCAATATGTAAGCTTGTGTGTCTGGTTTATTTCACTTAACATGGTTTCAAGGCACATCCATTTTCCTACAAATGAATCACCTCTCCTTCTTGCTGGTAGAGTACTACTCCATTGTGCATAAATAACGTTTTCTTTATCCCTTCATATGTTGACATGTAGATGAGCCACTTCTAAGATGTAGCTATTATGAACTGTGCTGCTATAAACATGGGCATACAAAGACTTCTGTGATACAATGTCTTTGGGTCTTTCAGAAAGACACCTAAAAGGGGAAGAGCTGGCTCAAATAGAATTTCCATTTTAGATGTTTTCAATACTGATTTCTATAGTGGTTGTATTAGTTTACATTCCAACCAACAGTATAGAAGGGTTCCTTCCTCCCTGAAGCTTCTATGACATTTGTCATTATTTGGTTTCTTCAGGATAGCCATTCTTTCTGGGGCAAGATGATGTCTCAGTGTTCTTTTAATTTGCATTTCTCTAATGAGCAGTGATGGTGAGGATTTCTTTATGTATCTATAGGCCACTTGTAACTTCTTAGTCTGTAAAGTGTCTATTCATTTTATTTGCCATTTTTTTAATTTGGTATTTTACTAGGGGGGGTCTATGTTTTTTGAATTCTTTATATATTCTAGATCTGAGTCCTCTATCACCGGGAAAATTCTTTTTCCATTCTTTACATTGTCTTTTCACTCTGTTGATTATTTCTTTTGCTGTCCAGAAGATGTATAATTTACTATGGTCCCATTTATTGATTCTCAAAATTATTTCCTGTTCAACTGGGATTCTGTTCAGAGTGTCCTTGCCTATGCCTGTTGCTTCAAGAGTTTTACCTATTTTGTTTTCCAGCAGGTGAAGTGTTTCCAGTTTAACAATTAGCCCTTTGATCCGTTTTGATTATATTTTAGTACATGGTGACAGATATGAATCTAGATTTAATATTCTAATGACTAGTTTTCCCAACACCATTTATTAAAAAGGCTATTTTTCCTCCTTGCTCTAAGAAATAGGAGTTGATAGATTTTTCCCAGAGTAGTGGAAAGACTACTCTGAGTATCAGAAATGCAATGAGGTCATTCCAGCGACAGATGCTAAGCCATCCTGGGTACAGAGGTGGCTGGAACAATGAGAGCATGTTCAGTGGCACTCAAGTTAGAATCCCAGTTCTGCCAAAGCAAACCACTTGCTTCTATAGGTTTCAGCTCCCTTTGCCACAGAATAGAACAGCTTTACAGGAACCTACAACTTATGTGAGAACCATGCTGAGCACAGAGAAAATACTTATTTAATGCTTAGTTATATTACCAGGATCTATATACTGGAGATATTTCTACTTTCTTAAATCGTTGTGAAAATTCATGGAAGTACCTAAGGCCTTACGGAAGCAATAAATGTGACATATTATTACTAGACATAATAGTGATAATATTGACACAACACGCAGCAATTAAAGCCAAAGACTAAAAAAAGATAATATTAAGATTATAACAAATGGCAACAGCAGCACATGATGTGCCAGGCACCAATGTAGGTCATTTTCATGCTTTAATTTGTTCTCCTTTACCAAGACTTGCTCTTAAGCAGAACACCCCACTGCCTTCCAGGGATGTGGAGATGGTATTTGTGGGAAATAAAAATACACAATTCAATAATCAGTGTATTTGGAAGATAAGGAATCACAGAGTTGAGCAACTACCTTCAAAATTAAAAAGCTCAAATGCTTTTTGTTTCATTGATTTATTAAGAGATTGCCAGCAGAGGCTGGGGAGATAGCTCCATGGCACAAGTGCCTGCCTGGCAAGTGCAAGGTCGTGAGTTTGAACCCCACTCCCACAAAAAAAAAAAAAAAAAAAAAAAAAGATTGCAAGCAATGTCTAACTTGTCTTTCACTTGACATGTACACTACTGCAAAACAACTTTTAGTTACTTGCAGCATTGTACACAGAGATTTCGCCCCCAACAGACAAAATTCCTTACTGATTTAAAAGAAGATAAAGGTCGGCAAGACAGCTCAGTAAACTATGAGCCTGCTTAGGGAAGCGCGGGGACCAGGGTTCCACCCCCCAATCCCACATGCCACATAGGGCCCTCATGAGTGCTGAGCCAGTGAACAAGTCTGGGCGTGATGGTGTATGCTTATAAACCCAGTATTGGGAAGGCCACAACAGGAGGATCACCATGAGTCTGAGCTGCATGATGAGACCCTGTACCAAATACATAAAATGAAAAAATAAAAATAAAAAATTAAATAACATCTAACAACACTGAGTTCTAGCTACTGCGGGCAAAAATTAGTTTTAGATTGAGCCTCTGCTCTGTAGAAGACAGTCTTTCTATAACTAAGTTCTCCAATTTATGAAACCTGCCTAGGCCCCAATCATACCAATAGAAAAAGCCCTGAGTTAAGTAGAGACTCAGGCCTAGACGACAAGAACTACAAACTGAGAAGGATGACAAGAGAGTGATTTTTTTTAAATTTCTTTTTTAAGACATATCAAAACAAAGGGAGACAGAAGAAAGATACTGCATTGTTGAAATTAGAAGCCAAAATAAAAATATTGAGGAGGTAAGGGCATTTTATCTCACTTGTAGTCTTGTAACATCTAAATAAACAGGAGCAAGAAGAAAAGATGAAGTTCTGGAGAACATTTCTGATGTACATGCGCTGGTTGAATGAAACCTCAAGTGATCTCTGTTGGAATGGCTGATCCGGCACTGTGGCTACAGGGGTTCTGAATAGCTAAAAAGAAGTATCCCTGTGCAAAACTCTTAGGGGTTATTTCATCCAGACCTTCTTTAAGTGAGAGCCAAAATTAAGATCATGGATTGTACCATGCTTTATAGGTTTATACTGCACACCTGTAGCCCCAGCACAGGTGTGAATATGTGGCAAGAGGATTCCAAGTTCAGCCCCACCAGGCAATTTATTAATGATATGGATATATAGTACAAAGCAATAACAAAAATACAAAAACATAAAAAAGAGATTAAGAAGTACTTTCTAAAATGATAAAAAGATTATGCATGTGAGGCCTGCTGAGGAATGAACTTTAGCATCCATTTCAGAGTCAAGGTCGGGTGGCAAGCAAAGTAAGGAAATTAATAGTCAAGAGGTTTTAGCTATGACAAGGAAGATTGTTTTAGGCTCTAGTAGTAAAAATTCTGGAAAATCCAAAACAGAAACCAAACAAAACAACCCCAAATGATGTAGTTGAAAGAGCAGTTGATTCAAATTAACCATCATTTGAAATATGACATTAACACTAGCTCTATGGCTTTCGAATATCTGCTTCTATGAGCCATATATTTCTCATCTGTAGAATGGGTATAGTACCACCCACTCTAGAGGACTGTGATCAAATTTGACTGAGATGAGCTTTGCAAAATGTGCAGCATACACAATTTGTTCTTGCCCTCTCACCTCCCTCACACAGACCTAGGAAGGTTAACTACTTACTTACGTTATCTTATTGTCTTTCTTTCACAAAGTACTGGAAAAATATATAGTTATAATATGATTTTTAAAACAATTAGAATAGTCTTTGATTTCAGCAAGAGCATTGTCCTTCTCTAAAACCAAGGTATATTACTTCAAAGACATACAGGGCTTACCTGAACCTACAAAGCATACAAACCACGAGCACTGTTATGAATTAAGTGACTTAAATGTTTTATAATCTCAAAAAGTACAAATGCTGCACGTTTCAAAGATCCAAAAGTTTAGGCAATTAATGCACTTAAATATTTTTCCTCCTTAAGCTCATTATTACATCTTATGGCTAAACTTTGAAGACACTGTTTATCCTGTCCATGTTTAATTAAAATCTTAAATTTAATTCAGATTTTCTCATTAAACCTGTCTCTGTAGAAGATTATTTTAGGAAAGCTAATATTCAGATATATTTTTAACTAGGTGTTAATATAAACAGGGGATTTTACTTGAGGTTTGTATCTTTTTTTGTTAGAAAACTGTAATGTTCACGGCTCACCCTTCTTACGAGTTCCACTTCTAACCCGCACTAACAAGAAAACATGAAAAGCTGTTGCTGCAGATGCCTGACTGTAACCCCCACCAGCTCCACACAGTCTACCTGGACCTCAGGCCCATCTGGGTGCAGAGACACAACGCTGCAAATAGCAAAGGAATCCTCCAGCTTTGCTAAAACAGCTTCACTAAAATGGGTCAAAGGACACACAGTAACAAAGATCAATTTTTAAAAAACAAATCTCTAGCGGCAGAAATAATGGAAATAAACTGTTCTATGGGGCACTGACCTACGGAAGCATAATATGTGGAGTAATGAACATGCTGACAGTGAGGCAGGTCTATGTGTACTGATCTAGAAAGACTTCCAACACCAGAGCAGGAGAAAAGCAAGTGACTGTATTCCACACCCAATGTTGGGAGACTCTCCACAGTATAAATAAAAACTCCAACACATATGTACAGTTTGTAACTAAACCAGAAGAATATATACCCAGATGAGAAGTGTGGTGACCCCAGGGGAAGGGTAACAGTGCCAGGGTGTTTAGAAAGAGTCAAGAAAATTTTATATTTAAAATTTTTATACTACTTAATTTTTTTTGATGACACAAATATGTTTTGCACTACTGTATAATTTATAACTAAGTAAAATCCATGAATAACTTAAAAGGTATATTCACCAATATAAAGAAAGAAGTCTGGTTATCTCTTCTCACAAATTCAAGAAGTAATAAGTAGAGATAAATTCATGTTTTACCAAGTTCTGTGGTGTGAACCAGAAAGTTGGCTTTTGCCAGACCCAGAATCTCCTGGCACCTTGACCTTCAGCTGTCCAGCTTCCACAACTGTGAGAAACAAACTTTTATTGTCATCCAATTCTGGGATTTGTAGTAGCAATCTCAATGAACTGCTATATTACATCTCCAAAATGGATGTAGAAGCATCTTCGTCTCCCTGTTATTGAGTCCAGGTGACTGTTACTCCTTGCCAGGATCTGCAGTGTGGTCACAACATCCACTTTAGCTCCACATAGGCTATTCACACAGCAGTCAGAACAGTCTCTTTGGCAATGCAAATCAGACCACTCAGGACGTTGCTTAAATCCCTTCAGTGGCCTGACCTCTCTAAGCTCTCCAACTCCCCTTCTTCCACACTCTTCTTACTCACACTGCCTGAACCTTACTAGTTTTCTTTACAGAGAGCCAATATCCAACCTATCATACTTGCCATTTAAGTGGACCTTTTGCCTGTATTGTTCATTTCTCTATTCCCTGTACTTATATAATACCAGGTTCATGGAATACATCCATTAATATTTATTGAATGAATACATTTTTAACTGACACAGAGATAGAAGAACAGACTTAGAACTCTAAACCAGGCATATTTCTAACTTAAAACAAAAGAACTCAGTCACCACACAATATAGCCCTATATCTGTATCCCTCATCTCTCTTACACACAATAGACAAACACACACACACACACACACACACAGACTTACACTTCAGTGCCCTCCAGTCACAATGATTTAGTAACTCACTGACCTTGGACTAGCCAAATGAACACACTCTGCTAATTCTTTTTTTGAAAATATTCTTCTCTACCTTTTTTGTCTTATAATTGATTATTGTCCTTCAGGGCCTATCTGAAATATCTTCTTTGTAATGTCTATCTTAGTTTTACCTCCCACTAACACAGTAAGTGGAAGGGTTTATATGATTCTTTGTTTGTACATGTATTATAGAACTTGTTCTAGAGTGTTATGTTTGATTGAGGACCTACAAATTGTGAGACAAAAAGGCCTACGTGGCCTCACTCTGTGTATAGATTATTGGTAAAATCTAACTACAGGAACTCTGTCTATATAAAAATTACTGTAAGATAACCCATCAGAACAAGTACACCAAAGTACTATCAAAAGACTAATTTAAGGATTTTTTTTTTTTTTGTGAAACCGGGGTTTCAGCTCACAACCTTGTACTTTCCAGCTACGGAGCTATCTCCCTAGCCCCTGACTTAAAGATTTTTTGACAATATGAATAGCTTTGGCATCTGTCATATTAATTAAATATAATATGTCACTATTATGTTAGTCTTGATGCTACACGAGGCTTCCTATTGGCAAATATATTAAGCAGTAACACCATTAGTGATTTCATTCTGAGTTTTCTAACTATAAGCACTTCAATTATGTTGGTCATCAGTATAAAGCATTAGTTTGCCAATAAAAACAAAAACCATGAACTTAAGAAATAGTCCTAATTTGAATTATAATTTATCTTTCCATTTAGTACAATGTCAGGATAAAACTTTACATAATAATTTATCTCTAAAGGACTCGCATTTTGGTGAAGTATTATAAAAATGAAAATAAATACAAAGCTAGATTCACATTTCCATAGTGATCACTCAATGTAATGTTTTCTTACACTTTGAAACACTGCAAAACTCCATAAGGATTGCTTGATACAAACTCACACCTACAACAGCTAGAAAAGTGTTACAGTTCAGTTGTAAGAATTTCCCCAAGTCTCACATGTCAGAGGTTGGGCTTTTGGGGGGTTATTAGAACATATGGACTGGTACCACGATCAAGTACTACCAACATCAAAGGATTGATTTAATGGGTTGAAGCAGGCCACTAAACAGTTGAGAGCAAAATGTGCTGTTAGGAAGCAGGGCTGAGTGGAAGAGGTGGCCGTGGCCCACACAGAGTGGGATGTGGCAGGGTATATATCCCTCCTGGTTCCTCCTTTCAGACCCTGCTTGCAGCCACCATGACCTCAGTGAATTTCCTCCATGAGGCTCTTTCATGATGTCATTTTTCCCTGGTTACCTGCCCACTCTCCCCAACAGATGACGAGAACTCTACACCTGTGAGTCAAAGTAAGCCTCCTTTAAGTTGGGGATTTCATGTACTGTATCCCAGCGTCAAGAAAATAACCAAGACAAAAGGAAATTGAGCAAAAATATAGTATCAGAAGGAGGAAGAGACACAAACAAGACAGCCTCTTTCTCAAGAAAATTGAGAATCACATTAGAGAACAATTCTAGGAACTCAATGTGAAATATGTTCTGAGAGAGAACACAGAAGAGCGCACATCATCCCAGGATTATGGAGGTGTCTGCCAGGATCTAAAAATATGTGGAGAAATGAAGATCAGAAATATATCCAAAATCTAAAGAAAGCGCAGGAAATTAACTTGCCAGGAACTTAACATCTATAAGTAAATGAAAGAAATACTTTTAAATTGCTTATTACGTCTTCTCTCCCAAATCTCTTAAATTAATGATCATCCTTTTCTTTTTACGTTTGTAAATCTATTCTATGATATATCAAGACACCAGGATCAGGATTTCAGCTTTACTATATTTCATTCAACATATGGTATTACTTTGAAATCTACTTTCTAGAAAAAGAGTAGAAAAAACAAGCTTTCTTCTTCTGTACTTGGGTTTAGATAAACTCAAACTACAAAATACACACTAGCACAGTCTTAGAAGTCCATATGAAGCATGAGAAAAACAGGGAAAAAATAGAAAATAAAATTAATAAGGGCTGGCTACCTAGGTTTCATCTTCTGCATGCTTTTTCTAAAATATGTAGCTAAATATTAAGGATTCCTTGAGTCAGATTTATGCTTTAATAATCAGAAGATACTTAGATTCTAAGATGAATGGAAGAATCCAAGCAGGTACAACAAGTTTTCTAAACTTCTGAACTGAGAACAAGCAAGAAATTAGATCACTGATGACTGCTGCTCACAAAGGTGGGTAAGAGAAACGATATCAAGTACAATCACGTGGCCATCGTCAGTGCCTGGCAGCCCAAGCCATTTTCAGAGAAGTTATTGAGAACTGACCCTGACTAAAGACAGTGAGTCATTCGAAGGTTGCTAACAGCAGCCAGCTGCACAGTCTTACAGCAACTGCCTAGACTGAAAAAGTACCTCCAAAAGCTTCCACATAAAAATCTGCCCTATCAGATTTCTTAATGCTTTCTTCTATGTCTGTTATATCCAAATTATCCCCTAATAAAACAAACATAGAAAAAGTACAAAAAGTTAAAATAAGACTTTTTCCTAAAGTGTACTTTACTTAATTTGATAAAATGTCTGCAATCATCTTTATAGGCACTGTCATCTTTGAATAATTGAGAAGTGACAACATCAGTATAAATGAAAATATACAGTCAAAACATAGGTGGGAGACTCCTGTGGCTTATCCATGGTTGCTGAAGTGAAATTCAGTGAGCCTAGCCAAGCAACTGAATCATTTATTTTTATGTGTTTGTGATTTTTTTTATCATATAAATATGAAACATTTACAAAAGTACACAAAATAATGTAATAAACTCCACGTACCGATTGCCAACCTTAGTAAATAACTACTAATGGCTGCTCTTATATCACTTTTAACCCCATTTTCCATCCTACTCTCCCTAACTTTTTTTTCTCCTGACAGGGTCTTGGTACATACTTCAAGGTGAACTTGAAGTTATTTGCAGCCCAGGTGGTTCTGAACTCATGGTACCTCAACCTCCCCAGTGCTGGGATGCCAGAATACACCACCAGCCCTGGCTAGTACCTTCCTAATTATTTTAAATCAAATCTCAGATATGAGTCAAATCTCATTTTATATATAGATATTTCAGAATACATGCTTAGAAGATAAAGATTTCTTATTTTTAAAAATTCTACCATCACAGTTGAGAAAACTTTTAAATTTCCCTAACTGGCTCTCAATTTTACAATTTTCTTTATTCAAATAAAGGTCACGAGAAGATCTGTACATGACAGGGTAATGTTTTTGCTTTCATCTATAAATTCCTTTCCTATTTCTTTGAAAACTTTTGTTGCTGTTTATAAATAGCAATGTGTTTGCCATGGTGGGAAATTTCTTATAGCAGGGCTTCGTTACTGGATCCCTCTGTTGTTGGTCACTAAGTTTCTCTGGTTCTTTTTGCTATATTTTTTTCCAGTAAAATTCAAGTTTGTTTTCTGGTAAGACTGCTTCAATGGGACCATCTTGTTAAAGGAAGAAAGTTCATATTTATATAATAACCCTTGAAGCTCAATCCCCAAATTAAATCATTAGCAGTGATAAAATTATTATCCATGCTTTATCTATTAGCTAGGATATTTCTATGATGAGTGTCTTTCCTTTGCCAAACTACTGATTACTCTAATGTAAAATTTATATACAAAATTTATAACAAATATTCAATTATTTCTATCTTATTTACCTCTTTCAAATTAATGAATTGATTTCATAAGACCTATAAAAGGATTTAAAAAATAGTTATCATTCTGAAGTTATGACTTCAAATATATTTTATGATATTTATACCTGAATTCTATATTTAGTGAGCGTATCTCATTTTCCCTGAGTCCTTCTGACATGACCTGTCAACCTTGGGTAGCTTGCCTAACGTCTAGCAAGATGATCTAAGCATTATTTCCTGTGCCAGATGGATTCAACCACTTCCATAAAGGTCTCTCCACAAAAGAATAATGTAGTGAATGGTAATCAATGGGTCGGGAAGAAACTGAAAATCAATATACAGCAACATCAAGCACCAAGGTTACCCATCAACAGTATGCTGTACTAATAAATTTCTGGAAGCTCATGGCCACCACTTTGAGATTTCCTATAATTGTAGAAGCCCAAGGTAACTTGCATCAATCTCATGATGTCTCACTAAATTTAGCATTAAAGTATGTATACAGGTCTTCTTTTCCTGAAGTGTATACACATTTTTGGTGGACTCTGTATACCTGCAGTCTCTCAATCCCTTAGATAAACAGAAACAAATAATTCACTCTTTTCATCACACTCCCTTTTTTTTCTTTGACAAAACATCCTAGAGATCCATCTACATCTGTATGCTAAGACACAGTTAATCATTTGCAGAGCTGCACAGTACCCCATTTTGTGGGTCAAAGTGATACAGTTAGGCCCATGCTAGTCAGTGTCTTGGTTGTTCCCAGACATTGGCTACCGTAAATCATGTAGCAGCCAACTCTTAGATGAAGTATTGTTCAGGCCTGTTCCTAAAACTGAGATTACAATCAAAGCTAAACACATATGGAATTTTCTAGATGTTGGTAACTTCTTTTCTGAAAGGGAATATACTGTTATGCACTGTCACCAGCATTATTAGAGGCTTAATCCCCATCCCCATTTTTGCCAATAGATGAACTGTCAAATTTTTAGACTTCTGTCAATCTATCCAGTGGAAAATAACCTTCAATGTAGTTCTAATATGTGTTTCTGTTACCATGAATAGATTTAAATACATTTCTCTACGTAGGTGGAGCATTATAAATTAGCCAACATTACTATATATTTTTCTATGTAATGTATATACCAAAAAAAAGTGATTGGCCCTGAGATTATCTATTATTGAAATTTCCATTTATTAGATATGAATCCTTTATCTAAAGGATTACTTCTTTATCCAAAGGAAATTTTGAGTCTGTTTCCTAAGTTGCTATTTTTTTATTCTACAATAAATATTCTGTCATTAAATTTGTCACTTTTATACATTACTACTATCAGATTTTGATAAGCAGTTAGGAAAGTAGTCACCACACCTAATTTATAGAGAAGGGAATCATGGATTTGTTAGCACTAACATTGGAGTACTGCCTAAGATTGGATGTACCCAGTGACACAAGAGACCATGTTCAGTAGATCCAACACGTATTTCTGAAAAGTCTACATCACTGTCAGATATTGCTCTAGAGTTCATGCATCTCAATGAAAAAGCCCAAAGGTCTTAGGCTACATGAAGTTTTAAATTTATATAACTCAAAGTTTAGATATTGTAGTACAGTAATGAAATGCCAGTAGACTTCAATGCCTGAAGAATGAGATCATTACAGTTTTATGTCCTATACAACTTTTACTACAGACTTCGTCAAAAATATTTCCATGAAAATTCAAGGAATTGTAAGTGAAAATGTCTCCAAATACCAAAGCAGTTCCTCGTTTTCTTCAGTTACTTTTGTGAACTTTTCCAGAGGCCCTATTGAGGATTTGTCACGATTGCTCTGTTAGGCAAGCAATAGTGCACTGAAATCAATCTTGGTACATATTCAAGGTCAAAAAGATAAGTAATCCCCCAATTATTTCTTCAGAAATTATGAGTGGTAATGCAGGAGTCATTTATTTTTTTCATTACTTCTGTATCCCAAACAATCATAATACACAGTAGGAAATATACATAAATAACTTATTGAAGATCCAACATAAAGGTCATCAAAATAATGTCACATACTTCAGTTCTATATCTAAGTGACTGGTGTATTATACATATATGTTCAAACAATTTAAGTTTTTCCAATTTAAACCATTAACTAAATGATTAATATACCAAATATACTTTCTGACTGTGGATAGGAGCTAACTCTTATGAAGACCAGATAAATCCTTAAGCCACTTTCCCAGAGACAGCTAGGTATCTGGCAGTGCCACCCAGCTTCTGTGTCCCCTGCTGATCACACCTTTTCTCCCTTCCTATACTTCTCTCTGAAGAGTTATTGAAGGTGTCGCTGCTGTAAGGCAAGCTAACCCTTCTGACAGCTGGCATTGCTGGCCCTGAATGGAGGAGTCACATGCAGCAAATAAGGAGTAAAACCATCTCTCTTTTTCCTTCATATGTGTGTCCAGATCTTAAGGACAGAAGTTATAATATCTTCAGTTGCAAATTAACAGCCACCAAGTACTATTATAGTGTCAAACACTGTTCCATTATGTTGCAAGGATTAGAGAAATACCTACATTTCAACATTTCAAATAAATGCAATAAAATAAATTTTACAGACTTCAAGACAGAAATTCTTGCAATGAAATCAAACTTCTAGAGTTAAACTGATTCTCGTCTACATAATTTAGCAACTCAAATTGAACTCTTTCATTATTAATAAGACAGGAAAATGAAGATATCATATAGAGGTATGAAAAATCTGTATAAAATAAATACCTGTATTTAAACTAAAGAAGAAAAAAATTTATACAAAAGGGGCTAAGATATTCTTACTGAAATCTACTACTCAGCTTCTCTCTTTACATTTGGTTTCTTCTATAAATAGACATAAAGAAATCCAGCTGCAGCAAATGAAGAAGGATGCAAGCAAGCATCAGAAAAACATAACCACAATGTACACTGGTTATTTCCAAATGGTACCCCCAAAGAAAAAAAGGTGGATGGAAGAACTTAATAAATTCTGTTTTCTATAAAATTAATTTTTTAAAAAATAAATGGAAGGAATGTGAGCTTGGAGGTTAGTGAATTTTGTTGTATTTCCCTCCTCCTAAATTCTGTCATCTCCTTTTTTAAAGTGGCACGTGAGTTTCTCACAACTAAGTCAGAAATATATATTTCTTTTCCTAAAAACTATTTACCAGTAAGTAAGTCTTATCAGTCAATATGTATTTTCTCATAGACCACTGGTTAATTGGATGTTGTCACTTCTAGTCATAGTGCCATACAGACCAGGACTTTAGTGAATAGAATTATAATTTAATGCAAATATTAATAATCTATTTTCTTTCAAAGAAAATAAAGACCTAGATTCCATAATGGATTTAATGTATAAATTCAAATGATGCAGTTATCTTAATTATATGCTTGGTCATATGGGTCACATAACATCCCAAGGAGCTCAAGAAAAAAGGGCAAATTCTTTTGTTCGATAGAAAAATAAGTTACTTAAAATACATTGACAATGGCTAAGGCTTGGAAAGTTTTTGATTAAAAAAGGATTTTTGCTGGAACACTTATAAGATTTGGGTTGCAGTAACAATAAAAAATTGAAAGCAGAATTATATACAAAAAGAGCACTATAAAATATCATTATTTTAGTACAATGGAAAATAAGGTGTTTGTGGTTTTACCCTATAAATTCTGTGTTGTCTGCTCACATGCATTCCTTCTCAACCTTCCTCTGAATAACCATTCTGATTTCCAAGCCCTCCTGCACCAGAGTCATTTGTGGTGGAAGAACCCACATAATCAACATCTCCTAGGCTCTGCTTTCTTCCTCTGTTTTATTGGCTTTTCAGGACTGATTCACACACATGCATCACATTGGTGTTCGGTTACAAGGCAGACAATGAATTTTCCTAATCCATTTAGTGTGCTGACAGAGCCATGTTCACAATTTATAGAATTTCCTTTTTGACATCTACCTATGTCACAGTTCATTAAGATTCAAATTGAACACCTGTGTTTATAAAGTCAAAGCAATTTTATCCTAACAAGGTGTTAAATAAGCCATTCTGAGCAACAATGATAACAACAAGTGCACTAGACTCTTGACCTAGGGAAGAAAATGACGTGGACAACTAACTACACCATCAGTAATTGCCACTGAATAACCATTAAAAGCCTTTGCTAACAACTGGAGATGTTGCATCGCATCACTTAACTCCTTAAGGCAAGAATATGTCTGAGGCCACATTGCTAGGTTTACCGAGAGAACTAAAATCCACAAAGTAGCTAAAAGGCCCCTTTAGACAACTCCTTAACTCACTAGGTATAACAGCCTTTTTCAGCATGTTAACACTCAAAAAAGTCTGACGTTGGCTAATTTTTCTGTGGCCCTGCCATTTCTGTGTCATTAGTAAAGAGAACCAAAACAAAACCCACAGATGGTAGAGGAGAGGAAAGTGTGTAGCTTGGCACTGCCATCTCCATGCTCTCAAAATGGAAAGGGAAAAAGTAAACCCCAAGTACAGAGGTGGTGACCCCTCTAATGACTGTGGGTCTCAACTTTTTTTTTTTCCTATTGCTAATAAACCATTCTGCAGACCTCCCAATTGTGGCCACCATGATAGTTACTGCTTTACAAGTTTTTTTTTTTTTCTTGCAGTCAAGTATTATCAATAAAAATTTTAAATTATGCCTTTCCATGTCGAATAAAAATTATTAAATGTGAAGACAACAAGGGGATTAGGCAGGAAAATACAAATAATATGGGACCTTTCTTTTGCATTCTTTTTACCAATTCCCTTAAAGACAGTCCTCACAAGTCTTTAAAGTGAGACAATGCATCCTGACTGGCACCAGGGTAATGTGACAATCTTAAAAGTTAATCTTGTCAGATTCTACTAATTTGTTTCAAAAAGCTGTGAATTTCAAAGGTAGTGATTATGTCGGGCAGTAAACAAAAGTCTATCATTAAAAAGACATTAAATAATATCCTTCAAAATGAATAAAAAGACAGCTTGCCAATCAACCACAGAAGGAAGTGAAAAGAAAAACAAATTATAGTTAAACAGGAAAGGATTATTCCTTGGAAATTCTACCTTGTACACAGTGGCGAATATGATTTCCATGCATTAAAAAAAAAAAAAAAAAAAAACCTCCTACACTTCAAACCTATGGGTCTTCTATGAGTGACTCCGTAAGTGTCTGGAATTTTCTGCAAGGCCTCCCACACAGATAATGAATTCATCTAGTCGCACCGGGGATGCTTCCAGTCCCCCAGTCCCTGGAGGTCATAGGGCATCCTCCTTCCTGGCACAGTGACCTCTTGCACTCTTAACTTACAGCTTCCCCATAAAGCAGGGCAAGAGCCCATCTCGATATAAACAGGAGCAGAAACATAGAAAGTTTGTTCTTTATCCATTGAACAACATCCTCATAGTCAAAAACTTGGTTGTAATGATTCATCTTGCAAACTGACAGCCCAAGTTTTTCCTTGGTCCTGTAATAACACTGAGTCATCTGTGACTCAGAGACTGAGAAACACTTCCACCTCCTCCTCCTCCCACCACCACCTTACACAAGCTCTCTGGAAGAAGAAAAGAAGATCATGCCACTGACGTGAAAAATCTATTTAACTTTTTATATTACTAATGCAGAACATTTGTATCACAGAAAATCAAGAACATTTGGGTCTCTACAACTAAGAAAGAACATCACAGCACACTGATAATTCATTCTTTTATTGTTTTGTATATAGTTCATGAATGTATGAATATATGTGTAAGTGTATGACTGTACATATATAATCATAAACATCTTTAAAGAAATAAAAGTTAAATTTTGAACAGTAAATTCTTAATATCCTAGGATTATAACTTTTCAAAAAATAAGATCCCTAATATTCAAAAGTATATTTCAATATTATGGCCAGAAGACACTATAATAGCTATCATATCACTATGAAGACAGTTATTCTCACAATGGAATGAGAAGCTTAAGCCCCCCGTTATTTGTCTTCTTAGTCACTGTTGTTGAATCTAGTAGGCATTCTTGGAACTGAATTCATCTATGAGGACCCAGTTATAAAACTTGCCACGAACTTTGCTGTTAAGATTGAACAAAATAATACACAATTCTTCAGTCCACAGATGGTCACACAGAAAGCATCAGATTGTGGTTAAAAGAATTTGGGAATCTAGGGACTGGCATTCACCATTAACTGATCCTAAGCATGACACACACACACACACACACACACACACACTCTCAACAGGAGTAAAATATCAAAATTTCTTAGATGGAAAGTAAGCTATAAAATTAGGTATCATATGGAAAACCTTCAGTCACAGATTCTGTAACTCAGAAGTGGCCATAGTGTACTCAATAAACACTGGAAATAAAATTAAATTTAAAAGGCTGAGACCTATGAGCTTTTGAAATTATGGCTATATCTGATTTTAATTATTTTTTCTTTTCTTTTCTTTATTTATTTGGCACAGGGTCCTGCAACATAGCTCAGACTCATAGTGATCCTGTCTCAGCCTTCCTAGTACTGGGATTACAGGCATGCACCACCATGCCAGGTTTCAGAGCCAGCAAGGCACAGGCCAGCATGGCATACAGTACCAAGCCAGCACAGCATGCAATACTGGGGTTCAAACTCAAGCCCTTGTGCTTGCCAGACAGGCATTTAGATCACCAAGCGCTCCCTCCAGACCCATGGTTATATCCTTTGTTTAGCACCTTGTACATCATAAATGTTTGGCAAAATATCGTAAAATGACATTTCACTGATCTGTGCAAGTTTGAGAGAAAGTCCGTGGGAGAAACAGCTAACTGGAGTATTTTCAAGCAGATACAGAAACTCCTGAAATAACAAAATAAATAGAGCATAACTTCATAGATATAGTTTCTGTTCTCAAAGAGACAAACCAAAAGGTTTGAGTGTGGCCTCAAATAGGATCTGCTTTAAACAAAGTCGTAATGTTGTCAGAGTAATCACCTTAACAACATTAGCCTTCAATTAAAAGACAGATAAACAGATACTTTAAACAGTTTTCAATATTTAGTCTTCGAAAGAGCTAAACATTCATTGCTTAATGTCTTCTCTAAATTCTCTGCTTTCTAAAGAACAGAGGAAGATTTAGTTCAGAGTTATTATTAACTAATGATAATGAAATCATGGGGAGTTTATGGTATCATATGTAAGTTCTCTGTCATTTAACCATATGCCCAAAGAGTGTTTTGTTCAATGAGGGAAGGAACCGTAAATGCCAACCAAAAATACATATGAAGTGAAAAGACATATGAAGTCCATAAGGCAAAGATCAGCAATGTGAAGTTCTTGGAAATGCTTCAGAGCATCTGCAAACCACCTGAATATATATACATACATATATATACATATATATATATATATATATATATATATATATTATTACATGTTTGTGTGTATCTGTGCCAATGTGAATTTTTCTGAGGAGAGGACCTATAGATTACATAAGACTCTCATCTGTTTGAGTTATAGTTAAAAAAAAAAAATATCGTGGATTCCTTCTATGGAGCTACAGTACCCTCACCTGAACATGTTGTCCCTTATCTCATGAGCAGGAAACCCTTGCCTACTTTGCTAATTAAGGCGTGCCTGAGTCCTCCCTTTTATACAAGTAGAACCCTTCTCTGACCTGTCTGGGATAGGAATTAGTACAGAAGCAAGCACTGTGTGTAGCGCAGCGGTTCATCCCATCTTCTAAGAAGCATACACAAGAACTGTCATTCCTGGAAGCTTGGAGATCATGCTGCATGGGAAGGGGGATGCATTTGCCAGGAGACAGTAACAAATCCCTTTAAACTGGAAAATAACGAAACAGATGGTCACTTTAATAGTGCTTTTATCTCTGCATTATTCTAAAACATTAAAAAGTGACTGAATTTAAATATGAGAGTCTAGGCTTATAAATAAACATAGCAGAAATTCAAGAGATTCATAAAGCTAAAACACTGAACAGGTGATAAGTGAGTATTTAGATTCACCCAAATAGTCCTGAAAACAACAGTAATATCATTAATAAAAATAGCGCCTATACACAAGACACTTTCCATTCACAAGTGTCAAGCTTCCACAATGACAGTCAGTTTAAACACTGAGGAGCAGAGGTTCACAGCAGCTCACATTTGGCCTAACCACACAGTTACGGAGCAGGTAGGCTGACACCTCTGCACATCCCCCATTTCTGAATGATGTGCTCTTTAATATTTCATTTCAGATGCCTGAATAAATGCTATGACTTTATCTTTCCTAATTTCTTGCTATACTGATAATTGTTTAATGAAGTCTGGAAAGCTCAAGGTACTCAAAAAAAAAAAAATCTTTGTTATCTCTACTTTGGTAGAATGCACGTGTGGATGGATGGGTCAGCTACTGTGTAGAAAACGTTAAGGAAAGTGCTAGAGTAAGAAGCTTAGCCTTGGGGTCCTTTGAAGCTATTTTTAAAAACGAGAAATGTTATGTTAAGAGCTATGTGGTGTATCTGTATGTATAATTACTATTCCATTGATTTACTACATGCATGCCAAAGAGTGGGTATTTGTATAAGTTGAAACAAACCAACTCAGATCCAAGCCACATATCCAGAAACCCAGACAACTTACCTCCCCTCTCTCTCACTCCACCCTTCATCCTACCAACTCCAGGGCAATATTCCCTAGTAGCAAAAACCTTACTTACAGAGATGACATTTGTCATTTAGACCATGTTCTAAAAGAGTAGCCAAAGCCAGTTAATGGCAGAAATATCACAGAGAAACTAGCAAGAGTCTTGCTGTGCTATAGAGATACCTTTGATGATCTTATGAGAGTGGTGAGAAAAAAGCCAGGAATCAAACTGTAAGAAGCTATCACATAGCCGCACACCTGTAATCCCAGCACTTGGGAGGCTGAGCCAGGAGGATTGCTGTGAGTTCGAGACCAGCCTGGGCTACGAAAGTTGAGTTCAAGGCCAGCCTGAACTGCATAGTGAGACCCTGTCTCAAAAAAAAGGAAGCTATTACATGTTCGTTCTTTGATGACGAGCACCATGTCCTACATGTGAATTTCAGTTTGGATCTCTCGCTAAGACACAGCAAATCTCATATACTGAATACTCACACAGTAATCCACCACAGGTTAGGTAAGGAGACTCTTAAAGTGAGAAAATCACTTTAAACTACTGCGTTCTAATCTGCTGCCAAAAATCCTCCGCTTATTATCCAATCATTACAGCCAATTTTGACCTAAGTTGCTTTCTCTGAGAGATTGACATCATTAGGTTAATTTTCTGTTCTATTTCTGTATACAAAGAGATCTTAATAAAAGTAAAAAGGTAAAAGTAAATTCCTCAGAAGTTTCCTGCTGATAAAATCATTCTTCTCACACTCCCTACTTCAAAGCAGAAAACGGAGAAAATCATTTCATTTTCTCTACACGTGAAGAATAATTTTTTCTACTTCAAAGCATCATCTCTTCATTGGATAATTTTAATTTTTGAACAACATCCAGAAGCTATTTATATAATGTCACCACTGTCTTTTTCATGAAATATATTGAAGTCTAAATTGAAGTACATTAATTTAAGAAATGTAAAATATAAGGAGGGAAATAAGAAAAGGGAAAGAATCCAGGAGCCACAGAGCTGATTAGTGTGAGGGAGGGAGAGAAAAAGCTTTCCTAACTTGACTGTTCTCATTCTTGGCTCTGGAGAGGAACCACCAAAAATCCAGATTACCTGTTTGGCCAGACAGACTACTTGCTGGTCAAATTTCCTCCTACCCAACACATTGTAGCACAATTACACTGATTTTATCAGAAATCCTGGTATTGTTGATAACTTAAGACAAAGTATGAGTATAACCAGTTATTTTATGAAGGAAAACGGATAGTCTCAAAGAGAGGCCAGCAAACTAGCTGGCTCCATTCAGAGTCAGAGAATCACAGAGCACTACCTGAGCATTCCCATGCCCACTCAACTCCCTTGCTGCAAAATCACAATGCTATAAAATATAAAAGGTCAGGCTATAAAGAATTATCAGCTTCATGTGTCATGTAATCTCTGTCCTGACAGAGACCAGTTGGGTGAGCCCCCCAAAAATACTGTGACACCAAGAAAATATCTGGGAAAAGACATAGATAAATAGTTCCTGTGTTCTCTTAATACTTTATTTTCAGTGTAAGGCAGAGGGTCAGGTTTGGCCAACAAGTCACCATTTGTTGACTATGCTAAACAAGTGTTAGATGTGGAAATGTTCTACAGCTGTGCTGTCTAAAAGAGTACTGCTGGCCACATGTGGCTAATAGTAAAAATTCTTGAAGTATAGTTCATTTGACTAAGGCACAATTTCACATGCCATTCAATTTTAATGATCTTAAATGTAAACAGCCACACAAGGTTAAGGTTTACAGTATTTCACAGCATAGTTGTAGACACTATTCACCTTTGCCTCCTCAAAGCAAACATAAAAGCCATCTCCCAGGTAATGACAAAGATTAAATTTTGCTTTAAGAAAGAAAATGGCTATGATTTAACATTCATAACAGAGCTGCACACATATGAAACAGTGTTTGTGATTATGAAACAGGTACCACTGAGGCCAAAGTGGTAATCTGGTTTGAAGCAGTGTAGCAGCTACGTAGCAGCTAACGCTCAAGTGAATAAGGACTGCATCAGGCCCAATAACTTTCCAATCTGAAATTTGGTTCCTTTTCCCTCTAAACACTGTTTAGCATTGTGATGATGGGCACAGACCTATTAAACAGTTCCTTTAACTGCTAAGGCAAATCCAAACCTCTCTGTACACCCTGAAGTATTTACGTGCAAAGATGTGGTTAAGAGAATTCAAGAGAACATCCATGTCAATAAAACGGCCTTCTCTGAAAAGTTCTCCACTTAACACACTACCTCAACATAAAAATCAGGGACCTTCAGAATATTCTCTGCTGTATTTACCACTGCTGCTGATAACTATTTTATTTATGCAACAACTTGCTTGTGCTTTGCATTTCTAAGCAGACTCAAATATATAATTGAATTAGGAAAAGCAAGATCATAGAGTAATAAGATTTTTGTTCTAAGAATGAATAAGAAGTAACAAGGCAGTATTTTCTTAAAGAAATTGACACAATACTAACCTTCTCCAATGAGTAAACAAGAGTAAAAGAACCTTAAAAATTGAAGACAGTACCCCCAAACTATTGAAACTACGAATTCCAACATACAGACCTAACCAGATGATACACAGCAAGGTTAGGTTAGGTACTGACCATTCTAATTATTTTACATCTTTGATAAAATGAAATCATTCCAGATCAAACCTTTGTGATTTTCAAATCCAAAAGACCCTAAAAAATGGGCAGGGAGGTCCAAGTGTGACTCAAATTCCTTTGGTGACATATTACAATATCAATTGAAAGGAAATAAAATATATATCTTTCTTGCTTAGACTCATTAGTGGGATAATATTTTTGTGCAAATATAGTCATGTTTCTACCTATGGGGTCCAGCTGTACCCTCACCAGGAGTGCTGTAAAAACTGTGACATCCACAAACAATCCCATCTTTACAAAATTCCAAACTCTGGATTCCAAAATACATCTGGCTGCAGAAATTTTGATAAGAAGCCTTCTGAAGAATGCAGCACAGGTGGAACACTTTCTATCAATGCAACATTTCTCTAGTCCAGAATCTTGGGACAATGCCTTACCTCAGTCTGAAGGATGGCAGCCCTCTGTTCTTTGGCAGTAAGTGACTCTTTAAGCACTTCAATGTGTTGCTTGCAATCTGAATTTTGATTGCTAAGAGTTTCAAGCTTTGTTTGTAAGGCAAGAAGTTCTGACTCCTTCTTTGAAAGTTCCTGCTTCAGTTGATCAATCTGTGAAACAATAAAGTTGTAAAGAATAAGAAACCAGTATCCTACTCTTCATGTTTGACAACAGCTGATTTCTCTCTATTCAATAGCCAGTGATTATGAATTCAATAGAACAAGACATGAATTTGGCTAAAGAGATGGTCTTGGAATTGCACAGTGTTAGAGGTCTGGAGGAGGCCCTATGGGATCAGTAATATCAGTAAATCGCCCTCTATCTCACTGAGGCTCCAAGTTAACAGTGAAATAAGTATTTCTATGCACCCTCAGTTCTACAACAACCACAATCCTCAGGAGTGTGAACAGGGGACTGGCAAAGGTATTTAACCAAGATATAGCTCCACAGTAAAGATGATCAATCAAGGTGTCTCAGTTACTCTTCTTTTATTGCTGGGACAAATACGCAACACTCGAAGGAAGCAAAGGATTATTTTGCTCACAGTTACTGGGGATTTTAGCCCAGACTCAGGAGGCTCCAAGGCAGAGTGGCACATGGCAGAGAGCAACCTTTCATGGCAGCTCAACCTTTCATGGCAGAGGCAAAGGGCAAAGAGCAAAAGGAGAGGCAGCCCACTAAGCAGCTAGCTAGCCACTCTCCCCTCCTTACATTGTAATGCAGATTACCTCCCCAGGACACTCACACCCATAATCCCAGCAATAGAATCAATCACGAACTCCAAAAGCCACCCCATGACTGCATGAGGATTTGAGGGGGGCAACACAAGGGAATCATTTGACTAATAAAAATCCTCAAAAAATTAGATGTTCTAAAAAAATTAGATTTTGTTCTGCTAATATTAAACATTCAAGAGCCACAGAAGAACATAAAATACACATGAGGTATAAGAAAAAGGAATACAAGAAATATCCATAATTCAATTCACAAGAAATGCCAAAACAAATTCAAATTATCTGTGTCCTACCCTATTTGTATCTCTTTTCCCCTATGTATAATTATTAGCCTTAGCCTGAATTTTAAGCTTGTTATGTTCTCTCCTGTGTTTTAGGTTTAATATAAATTTCTGTATCCATAAGGAATATACTATTTGGTTTTCCATGTGATATGATTTATGTCTAGTTGTCCCCCAAAAGCCTCATGCAATCATGGGGTGGGGGACTTCTATAGATTGAGTCTTGACTCATGATCCACTGGGATTATGTGTTTTAGTACTGATGAGATTATCATTCTGCGTACTGCTGGGAATTAAAGGTGTGGTCTGAGGCAGATAGGCTAAGGCAGAGAGCCTGATATAATTTAAAGGGAGACAGAGAGACAGACTCGCGCTGTTGCTCTGCTGCCCTGATTGGTCAGTTGCCTCTGTCACCATATTGTTGCTGTTCTGCTGCCATGAACTGGATGCTCTCTGCTCTGTTCTACTCAGCCTTGGATCCAGCCAAGTATGGACTGAAACCTCCAGTAACTGTGAGCTAAATAAACCTTTCCTTCCTTCATTTTGGGTGTTGGGCATTTGTCCCAGCAATGAGTAAAAAGTAACTAAGACACTTGGTAATCACAGTGGCACCTTTGTCTTGCATGAGGCATTGAAAGAAGAATTTTGATGCCTGATCATTCAGTTTGATGTTTGCGTTATTTTTTATTCACATTCAGAAAGGCAGGTATGATTTATGTTCTACACTAACATAGTATCTAGATCTTCACAGTCAATCCTTTCGGATTCAGAAAGTTCGATTTCTTCACAAATACACATGAGATTTTTAATAAGTAATGAACATGTAATATAAAGAAGTCTGCTTCTCTTGATTTGTGACTTTCACAATGTTATTCCAATTAATTATACTGATGGAAATTTAAAATACTAAGCTATCTTTGCAGTAGCAAGAAAAACATTCCTTGTCCATTAGGCATTATACTTCATATGTCATTAGGCTCAGGTTGCTAACATTTTGTTAGGACTCTACATTATGCTTATAATTAAGATTGGTTTGTACTTTTCCTATCTTACATTCTCCTTGTTAAGCTTTGGCACTGACTTAGTCACGGGTCCTTGTTTTAATGTGTTCTGAAAAGGTTTGTGTAACATTGCAAGTCTTTCCATTAATGTTAATTAGAAATTATCAGCAAACTATCCAGAGCTGATATTTCTTTTTCCAAGAACAGAACTTACCACATCCATTTTTATGGTCATAGCAATATTCATGTTTCTACTTAAGGGTCAATTTTGATGTTTCCCCTCTAAAACTATTTCTTCCATGTGTAGTTTCACAGTTATTTGAAGGAAATTTACATAAAGCCCTATTATATTTTATGTCAGTGTTTCTGTGGTTCTGCTTTTTCATTCCTAATATTATTTATTGTTAACCTCTTTTTAACGCATGTTATGTTGAATAATCAAAGCGTGTATTTTGGCTCTATTTGTCAGGCAGTTTTGTATTCTATTTCATTAATGTCTACTTTTATTTTTAAATAATGTCCTTCCATTTTCTTTGTATTTATTTTTTATTCTTTTCCTAGCTTTGTAAGTTGATGCTTATCTCACTAATTTTCAGGCTTTCTTACTTTTTATGTAAGACTCAAGGCTATAAATTTTCTCATCAATAACATTTTAGCCTAAGGGTCAGTGAGCACCTGCTTAGGCAAGCACAGAGACGGGGGTCCAATCCCAACATCACGTGCTGAGTCAGCCTCACCCCTCGGTGTGTTGAGCCAGCCATTGAGTCTGGGTGTGGTGGACCATGCCTGTAATACCAGCACTGGAGAGGCTGAATACAGGAGGATCACAAGTCTAAGCTGTATAGTGAGACCCTGTAGCAAATAAATACAGTAATAATAACAATAAGTTAAAAAATAAAGAATACTTCATCTATGATTACTTATAGCAGTGATTGAACTTTTTAGAGATTTCAATGATAACCAACAGCCTCTCGGGCATACCATCCCTTGGTTTACCACCACTGGCTTAGCGGATAAATAACAACTATCCACTATGTGGTGTAATATTAAGTTTCTCCTTTTGGTTCTGTTAAATTTTTAGCTCTAAAAGTTACTTCTTTACGGACTACAATAACTTGTTAAGTGAATATTTGGCTAGTATGTCATGTTAGTTTTGTCCTATCTTTAACTTTTCATTGTAGATGCCTCCTGCAAACAATACACCCACATTCTTTTATCTCATCTGATAAAATTAAGTGAAGCATCCACTACATGTAAATCATTTTAATTCACCTATCTACCTACATGACACACACTATCATTTCTTTCTGCATTGCCTGGTTTTGAATTATTTTTTTTCTCTAATTTTTGTAAAGTTGCACTTTTACATGTATTATTATTATTAAATTTTGTTTGGTTGTAATTTTTACAGTTACTTTAAAAAATGTGACATTTACTTTTTAACTTATTTATTTGTTTCTTTGTTTGGTACAGGGTCTCACTATGCAGCTCCTGCTTGGATTTGCAGTGACCCTCCTGTTTCAGCCTCTCCACGTCTGGGATTACAGGCATGCACCACTATGCCCTTTTTTCCCTCCCCTACTTTTTAAGACTTTGTCTCTGAGATCTTATAGTTTTACTCTAATGAAAATAGATTGATTTCTTTTTTTCCTATTTGTGGTGCTCTGGGTCTCCTGAATCTGCAGCTCTGTACCTGCCAGCAGTTTTGGAAATTTCAGTCTTCATCTCTGCAAATAGGGCTTCTGAATTGTAACCCTGCTGCCTCTCCACCTCTGCTTCACTATAGAACATTGACTATATTTCCCTAGATCTTACTCTATGTTCCATGTATCTTAAGTTGTCCTTTAGGTTTTCTTTATCTTTTAATTTCTTCTTCTCTGTTTCTTACTTTATTAAATCCCTCCTGTCTTATGATCACCTGTCTGTTAAAATTATTTACTGAGCTGTTACATTTGTCATTTTCACATTTCTAGATATTTTATTTGCTTCTCTTTAAATCTGAATGGTTTTTTGCTGGGCGTGGTGGTGCACCCCTGTAATCCCAGCACTCGGGAGGCTGAGCCAGGAGGATCAGTGTGAGTTCGAGACCAGCCTGGGCTACAAAAGTGAGCTCAAGGCCAGCCTGAACTGCATAGTGAGACCCTGTCTCAAAAAGACAAAAAAAAAAAAAAAAAAAAAAAAAAAAATCTGAATGGTTTTTATAGTTTCTTGATCTTAATTAACATTTGACAGCCTTTTATTTATTTATTTAAACATAATACTCATGCCATAGTCTAATTTCAAAACTCTTTGCCTTCTAGTTCTATTTTTGTTATTTCTATTGACTATCACTAATAGTAGGTGTTTTTTTCCTTGACACTTTATGATTTTTTTTAATATTATATTGAGAAACATTTGAGCCCTACACTGAACATCTATCCTTCAATGCATTTGCCTCTACTAATTCCTGGGGACAGTACCAACCAACGATTCCTTTAAACACATTATCTATTTTAAGTTTTTGGATCATCTCATGCATTACATATATTTAAAAGCCAAGTGCAATTATAAATTCACAAAACCAGACTTTTCAAATTTTACTCTGCTCTAAATTTAAAACAGAAGTCTTTCCTGGATTCCTTATTCTAAAGAGGGGGAGAGAGGTATCTCTTTTTTAGTTTACCTTGACCATAGTGATGTAACCATCTGGACCCCAGGGCCATGGAGTAGCACGAGCAGGACTCCTACTAGATGTACCATCTGAATCAGCCCAGCCCTCTTATTCTCTCTTCCAATGTCCTTATTACTGTGACATCCATCTGACAAAACGGTAGTAGGAATGAATAGCCACTTTTCTACTTAGAAGAAAAGCTTCCACTGTGGCTTAGTTTTCACATAGGAGAATGCCTCTAAGTCAGTAGTGCATAAGCATATCTTAATCTTAAAAGATTAACTTTTTTAATGTTTCAAAAAAATCTTTTCTTTATTATTTATTTGGTACAGTGTCTCACTATACAATTTTGACTCAGAGTGATCTCTTGTCTCAGCATCCCCAGCATTGAGATTACAGATGTGCACCACCTTGTCCAATTTTGGTGGTCAGCAACAGCACCCCTGGGGTTCCAGGGCCAGCATAGTATGCCATACATGGGATGGAACCCAGGTCCTGGCACTTGCCAGACAGGCACTTGGACCACTGAGCTATCTCCCCAGCCAAGATTAAGTTTTTAAAACATGTATTTCAGTTCACATTTTCTGTTGTCTCTATAAACAGAAAATGACATAAGAACCAACTTACTGATGAAAAAACTGAACATAAACAGTATGTTAAGCTTAACAAAGAGTAAGACCCCAATTTTCTTTCCAGAAAGCTGGGTAAGGAAGGAAATCCCATTTCTAAGAAGTCAGATTCTACCAGCGAACAAATAGTTTTCCTTTCACTTACTAAATTTGAACTGGTAGTAGTTCAACAGAAAATGACCTTGAGAAAGATTCTGGGTCTGCTTAAGTGTTTAAGAAAGAATCATGATAGCTTATCATCATTTATGTGAGCAAATAGGCACTGTTTAGATATGTCCAATTCATGAAACACATTATTTTTTATGCTAATTAAGTGAATCATAAGCCCATAGTCATTTCTACATGGAAGAGAAATAAGAAGTCCTGTCTCTCAAATACAAACACCAAGAATGAAATAGAAACAAAGAGAGAGAAAAATCATAACTGAGTGCCTACAATGATACAAAACATCAAACCCTGTGTTTTGTTTGTTTGCTTGTTTTGTTTTGTTTGTGTTTTTGAGACCGGGTCCTGCTATGCAGTTCAGGCTGGCCTTGAGCTCACTTCTGTAACCCAGGCTGGTCTCAAACTCGAAGTGATCTTCCTGCCTCAGCCTCCCAAGTGCTGGGATTACAGGTGTGCGCTACCACGCCCAGGCTTTAGGACCTGTGTTGATCAGCATTTTTCTCAGGTTGGGCATGGTTCCAAATCATATCCAATTTACTGAGAGCACAGTAAGTAGTTCATCTCCATATGAAACTGATTCATCTGAAATTATAACCTAAAAAACTCTGAGTTCTGCATGCCTAATCAAAGAGGATGTTTACAGTGAAAAAAAAAAAAAAAACCAACAAAAAAAAAAACAATTTGTGCTACCTTTTACAAATACCAGAGTTGAAAGCTGATGTGGAGGTTGGGGTATGGACAGAGAAATTTGAATGCTAGGAAGTTAATGGTCCAGCATGGTGTTAATCAGAAGGAAGGGTATGGCTACATATACCCACTTTCTTCGATAAAATTAGCATAGTCTGATAATTGTAAAACTATTTCAGTCTGTAAATGTTAAATAGCCAGTGGCTTCAAATAGCTGTTATGCTCTGATTGCTATGAGGGGAATTTATGAATATATGTTTGCATTACATAATGCTTACACTCCTTCCAGGGAGTTGATGCATGTACCTAACACCTCTTAATCCCTTTCTTATCCACCCTTCTCCTTCATCTCTTCCTCCATTTCTTCATTCCTTTCCCATAAGAGAAAAATCTATCACTACTTCATGTCATTTATCTTTTATTTTGACATTTGTTTAAATAAAATTTTGTGTTTCTCATAGAAGAGAATCTACGTGATAAGTAAGCCTGTGTGTCTGATTTTTTCGACTTTACACTTTAGGTTTTCAGAGAGTGTCTAATTCCTGACAAAATGATGCGAGTCATTTTTATTATATTGGTTATGCCTATGTGTGAACAGGGGAAATCTTTACATTTTCTGACATTCTCTACACCCTTCTTCGAAGTCCTACAGTTTTCATTATATATATATATATCCCATATATATATATATATATGTATATATATATATATATCCCACATACATATATATATATATATATATATATATATCCCTTCTATTTCTTTCTCTTGCTGGACTACTCTTAGCAATGTTTTGAATACTATGTTAAACAGTTAGATAAAAATGGTGACTGTGGCCATCCATCTCTTGTTCCTGATTTCAGAAGAAAAGTTTTCAGTTTTTCACCCCTTAATATGATGTTGGCATCATATTAAGGTTCGATATAAATAGCTTTTATCAGATTAAGACAAAGTCAGGGCTGGCCAAATAGCTCAGCAGATTGAAGTGCCTGCAAGCAGGCGCAAGGGCCAAGGGTTCAATCCCCACTGCTGGTCCTTCCCCCGAGGCACTCTGAGAGGGCAATTGAGGCTGGGTGTGGTGGTGCGCACCTATGATCCCAGTTCTTAGGAGGCTGTAAATAAGCAGCTCATTATGAGGCCAATCTAGTAATGAGACCTTGAACACAGTGTAGACCCTTCCCCCCAAAAAAACAGATTGAGACAAAGTCCTTTTATATCTATTTTCTTCAGTGTTGATCATAAATAGATGTGGATTTTCTCAAAGGCTTTTTCCACGTCTGTTTAAATAACTGCATAGTTTTCGTCTTGGCTTCCGTTTATGAGATCTATTATGCTTATTGACTTATGTATGTTGAACTATCCTTGCATCCCTGAGATGAAGCTTACTTGGTCACTATATATGACCTTTTTTGAAAAATTAATGTCTTTTAATTCTTAAAGGAAATACAAAAATAGTAAAAAGAAAGAGAAGAAAAAAGTAAAAGAAAGAAAGAGTAGTTTTTTTGATGATTTGCTGTGTTCCATTTGTCAATATCTTAAAGACTTGTCAACCTGTATTTACTAAACAGATTGGCTAGTAGTTCTCTGTTTTGGTTGGATGCTTGCCTACCTTTGGAACTACAGTGATGCCAGGTTGCAGGAATGACTTTGGTGTACTCCTTCCCTTTTAATCTCATTAAGAGTTTTGAGGAGTTTTGGCATTAGATCTTCTTCATAATTTCTGTAGAAGTCAGCAGTGAATTAATCTGGACCTGAGCTTTCCTTAGTTAGTATATTTGTTTTTATTATTGTTTGTATTTCATTGACAATTATTTGATTACTCAGGGATTTTATATCTTTTTGGTTCAGTTTTAGTAATTCATAAGTACATGATGTAAATTTTAAATAAATATTTATGTAGACAATAATAGTAAAAGGCTTTGCAAAGGGGAATACACACAGTTTCAGGGTAAAAATTTGCATTCATCCATAAAAATGCATGTCTTTTGCTTCTTTTACAACCATAATCTCAATAAAAATGGAAAATGATGCAACTGAACATGCATGAAAACTGATGCTGGAGAAGGTCTCTCTCCGTGATAGCCAAAAGAAAAGCCAATCCGAGTAACATCATATGCTTCATATGAGCTCCATGTGGACATCAGGCACACTTCATTCCATCTGAAAATTCTTCCCCACTTATGTCTGTGACACTACTGACACACTGAAAAAAAAAAAAACTCTGCCAAAGCAAACAGTTTCTTTCTCACTGCAAACACAGCTCTCATGTCTAGAAAACGACATGTTTATTATCATGCAGTTTGGGTTATAAGATTTGTAATCTGTCAGATGGTTATAAGAAAATTTGCTACAAATTCAGAATAAGGAAAAGATCTAAATGAGCAGAATGGTTCACTTGGCAAGCACTCAAGACAGAAAGAACAGCTAATATAGAAAGACTGGGATTGTACAGGAAAAACATGTTAGACTAGGAACATACAGCTTTGTACAGAAAAAAGATGGCATCACTTTTTGGAAAAACAATTATTTATATGGTAATTCCATTTTCAAAGGATAATAATGTCCCTGAAGGGAACTCATGTTTTCCATGGCTTCTTCATGTAGCTCTCAAGATCTGATTCCTCTAAGCCTCTGCAGATGGGATAAGAATTAGAGATTCTGACAGGAACCAGCACAACTCAGAAGGGCTCCTAAACTTGGTTTTCAGGGACAACACCCAAAAGCTAGAGAATCTCAGGCCTGGTCAGCTATGTCTGGTATGACTGGATTCACAAGCATAGATTCCCAAACACTACTTTTATATGTCTTGCAACCCTTCCTCCACCTTGCCAAAAATATGATGATCTGGTTTTGCTATGATGTCATATTTATAAACCAACTTAAGCCTTCACTGCTACTCAATTGAATCACAGAAATTTCAAGAGCTGCTATCAGTTCCAATCATCTGCTCAGGATCAAAACAGGGGTGCACAGTCTTCTACGTGACTACTTAAAATATTTTCCTTGCCTCCAACCTACATGCTTTATTCATTGCTAGGATAAGTGCAAGTAGCATTCAGAGGCTTAGGGAAGGAATCCTGCTTGCCCCCCAAATCAGGAAAAAAGAATTTTTTTAAATCAAGTACAGTAATGAGCTATATTTTGGTTCAAGCCAGCAAAAGCATTTTTTAATGGAGGAAATATAAAAACTCACTCTGATTAGTATTTTGTAGCTACTATTTATCTGTCTAAAAGATAAAACTCATTTTAATTTGTATTCCTTAGAAATCTATTTAGATATCTCTTTAAATTTATTACTATTATATTTAGTTATAGTTGCTTAAGAGTAATGTTTAAAATTATTAGCTACTTTTTGAGCCAGGCACTTTAAAAGCATTATCTCATTAAATCCTTATTTAATCATCTTAAGCCACCCTCGAAGTCTGGCAGCAGTGACCTCATTTTATAGAGGAGGAGAATGTGGCTGAGTGTCTAAGGTCACTCTCCCGAGGCCATGCAGCTTGCAAAGGCAGGCTAAGGGCTTGCCAGAGCTGTGTCACTCCTAACCTTCTGTTCTCTCCACCTCGCCCCACCCTGAGATCCCCCTGAACATTCCTCAGTCCTGACCACTTCTGCAATAAGGGATTAAAAATTGAACCTAACATAAGGATTGATAGCATCTTAGACAAATGTGGAATATTAAAGGTCTTCGCTTGCTTTATAAAGACTGTAGATACGCTTCACTCACTTGGACACAGTCCATGCTGAAGGGAAGAGCTTGCAAAATGTCTGCCATTTCCAGCTTTAAAAGTGAATTCAACAATCAATCTCCCACGGTTGAATGACACAGTAGGGAGGAAAAGCATAAGCCAAACAATAATTTCCTGAAACTTCTTTACTTCCCTCATATCTGTTCCTCTGGCATTCGCTCCCAGAGTAATACAGGCACTGCCTGCAAGTCACCCCGGGTCACCCTAACTATGTATTTGCTGTACTTCAGCTCAACTCTCTGAGACAGGAATTGTAAAAAAAAAAGGAAACCAGAAAGAAGCACTGAGCAGGGAAACCCACTCCGCAGTCTGCCCTAGGCTCTGAAAGAAATGGTTGTTTTCATATCCATTTGACATTGTCTTTATACCTCCAATCTCTGCACTCAGCATCTATGTAAGGGGTAGAAAGTTGGCAGAGACAAGCACAGGTTTTGTTTCTGCCCTTGCAGAAACATACACGCCATATACACACATGCACAGGTGCTGAAGTAAACACAGGTATTTTTAGTTCCTCTCTACAATCTGCGAACTGCAATGAGTATGCATGTGTATCACAGCTAAAACAAATCTTCTAAATATTTTTCCCAACACTTTCTCACAGAGGTCTGCAGCACTCTAACTGTGCTGCGTTGTATAAGGCAGCAAACAAGACTAAAGCCTGGAAGAACAGGGGCATTTAAAGGGATGAAAAAGAAATTTTTAAAACTTTGATAAGACTGTTATTTTGAGAAATGAAATAGTTTAACACAGGATTAAAGGATCTCAAAGTCTCCAGAGCTCAATTTGAGATTATTCATAAATCTAATAATTATGCATATGTAAAAATAGTACTCAGATACTCCAGTTACAGTCCAAAGTTTAATTTTGAAAGCTACAAAGCAATTCATTAAAACTGGCAATATTAGTATAAGTTAACAGAGTAGATGACCCTAATAATATTTTATAAAAATTGCACAGCAATAATAATAAACGAACTCAATGGCAGAGGTTATTTTCTCACTCTTATTTAATGGAAGACTCTGAGGCTTAGAAAGATTGAATAATTTCAGAAAATAGAACAATGGAAAAACTGAAACCAAAGTGTTTTAATAACATTGAAAAATGATTTAGTTTGGTTTATAAGAACAATATCATTTTTTTTTCCAGTACCAGGGTTTGAATTCAGGATCTTGTGCTTGCCAGGCAAGTGCTTATTCTACTGAGCTATCTCCCCAGCCCCAAGAAAATA
Organism: Myocastor coypus; assembly: GCA_004027025.1. Lineage (NCBI taxonomy): Eukaryota > Metazoa > Chordata > Mammalia > Rodentia > Myocastoridae > Myocastor > Myocastor coypus. The sequence goes on along the minus strand of PVJA010005174.1, from coordinate 35,939 downwards.
CCATTTGAAACAATCACTTTCTGAGGATAGACAAGAAACTTGGCAATATAGCAATAAAAACAAAAAAAGCAGCCAGGAGAGATAAGTGTTTGCCTGGCAAGAACAGGGTGCTGAGTTCAATGCCCAGTACCACATTTAAAAAAAAAAAAAAAGCAAATTTAGAATTTGAAAGAGAATAAAATATGTCAAGTCCTCTAATGGAGAAACTGCAAAAGAACTCATTAGATTAGTCTGAACATCACCATGAGTAGAAATCTTACCAAAAGTTTTTCTTTATCCTTTTTTGGAATTTGTATTTCTGAACAAAAAAATCTTCCACATTACGCGTTATTGTCCATATATTTCATGATACTACATAAAGCAGATCATGTGGTATTTGGAAGAACTATGTATGCAAACCATAACTTTCCAGTCATAGTAATAATATAAAAAGAAAACTGTAACTCTGGGCAATACCTTGGTCTTCATAAACTTGGAGTGACTTTTGTAAACCTCTATCTGTTTGATCTCTTCTTCACGGTCCTCAGTGTTCAGCACGCCATTGGCTTTTAACATCTGGATCTCATCTTCAAGATCCCGTATGTTTCGCTCCAACGAAGCAATTTTTGTGTCCTTTTGGTAAAAATGGGAAGGAAAAGAACACTGTTTCATCAGCAATGTCTAAACAGAATTTAGGAGTCTGAGTTTAGTAATGATACATGAAAATGTTGTAGACATAGATGTCCACATGGAATAATGCACTATTTCTACTTCTGAGGATCATCACTGAAATGACTGAATTCCTAATCAAGTATTATGGGAATTATTACTGGTATTGTGTCAAAATACTCTGTGTCTAAAGTGTCAAAAAGCAAAACATGGACAAATCTTTAATTTAAGATATACTTAAGCATGGTAATTTTTGAGTCTGTCTATAAATACAAAAATGGTTCATTCAATGTATATGTCCTATAATTGGTTTTATAAGGCATGGTTGGAATTCCACTCTCAGAGAAATTGAAACCTACTAACAGGGAAAAGAATTATCATCCAAAATACAGACATAAGTGAAATTAAATTACTGAATATTGACTTAGTATGACTGATACATTAAATATTGAAAATTTATAGCAACTGGAAATAATATATCACAACAACATGATTTACTTGGCAAGCAGTCAAGTCCCTACGTGACAAAAAACATGACTGCCTTGTAAGGCATTTCCAACCTATTGATTTATAGATCCAAAAAACTAGAAATATTACATTCAGATGTGGGATTGAGAAAAAGCAACCAATGACAGACTATACACAAGAGAGCACATAACAAGAGATGATGCATGAGAAAGCACAGCTTCTACAGGGGGAACCAAACACACACACACACACACACACACACACACACACACACACACACACACTTCTCCAGCTTGAAGTATTAAACTGAAATCAGCCTTGGAATGAGATACACCAAAGTTTGATTTTAAGTTTTCTCATCATCGCCGTTTACCTGTTGTATGGCAAATATTTAGGGTGCTTGTATTAAATTTGTCATTCAATATTAGTGAAAGCAAGCCACCAATTTTTTTCTCAGACTAAATGCCTTCATTTTACTATAATCCAAAAGGTAAGTAATTCCAAAAGTAAACACCATGAATGAGCTACTCTAGTTATAACTAAGTCATTAAAAAAAATCTTAGAACTAATATTGCTGTTCTATCTCTCCAGCTATTATATGGCTTACTTTTTTCTGTTACATAACACACTTAATGTATTATAAGAAAATGATGTTTATTATAATAACACCAGCATCACACTACAAGGGAAAAACAGAACAATGACAATGACTTTTTGGCCTCTCACACTCTAGGCAAAGTGGACACTCATTGGTTCTCAGAAAAATCCCAAGAAGATAAAAAGAAAGGATTTTGAAATGTTCAAAATTCTGCAATCTTATAAGCTATTTTCAGTTTCCTTTAAAAATAACGTATTTTTTTACACTTACAAATGAAATACTCTTCAAATTCACAGAAAATAAATGAAATCTCTAAACCCACTATCTGGAAGTAACTACCACTTGTGCTTTTCAATTTTAGATGCAATTTCTGAAACCCTTACAAGCTACCAGTTTGGGTTAAAAGGATAAATCTATAACTAGTTACAGATTAAAAATGTGCCCCTCTCCAATTTATATGTTGAAGCTCCTACTGCCAATGTACAGCAGTTGGAAATGAGACATGCTCATTATTAAACCTTGGGAAGTAATGAGTTAGTTGAGTTCATTAGGATAGAGTTCTCATGATAAAATTAGCATCCGTGTAAGAGGACACACGAGTCAATGCATACCATTTCTAACCTCCTCCCCACAAAAGCAAACAGCCAAGTGTAGCTATCTACAAGTCAGGAAGAGGGCCCAGATATCACAACCCAACCATGTTAACATTCTGGTCACAGGCTCTCAGCCTCCAGAACTGGAAGAAAATTACATTGTTTATGTTTCCAAAACTATAATACTATACTAAAGTAGTTCTAGCTGACAAATGTAGGAAGTGATGCTTAAGTTATTCATTTGTGATCTGATATGAGAACCTCAGGATTTTCAAAAAAAGGATTAACAATTAAAAAGTGATAGAAAACAACTTCAAAAGTTTGAAAAAGTCTTCCCAAATATGTGAGTCATTTTAAATTAATAGTTTTTCTGATTATAAAGTTGAAGTATGCTCATTATAAAAACTTAAAAATCATATAGGTAATTATGATTATCTGCAACTCCATCACACAAATATATCCACTATTAATATTTTTACCAACTCTTGTGAAAGCCTCAAGATTGTATTTTAACCCTAAAGCATATTAAATGGTATCCATTAAAAATCTAATAAATATAATATTGATTCTGAATAGTGAAATATAAACTAGCAATTGGTTAAGAGTTATAAAAATATAACCATGCTTATTAAGACTTTACCTTTTCACTACTGCAAAAAACAAGATTAAAACTAAGTTAACTGGCTAAAAATTTACATATTTCAAGAAGATGATGGAAGACCTATATGGATGCTATCTTTCAGAATAGAGAGCCATCATACACAATCCATACCTCTTAGCAGAAGAAATCTTAAGACATGTATTGAAGCCATCCTAACAATCACCAAAATTAACTTGATCTGAACACTTTACATGTGCTTGATATTTTAAATCAATGCGTGTTTTTGGCTTGAAACGTATCTTACTTATTTCACAAATAAATAAGCTCTAGAAGCAGATAACTGAGGTGTTTCTTTAGAGACAGAAAAGTAAAATGCAGTGTGGGACAGAACTCTTCTCAATGTCTAAAGGTTGAAAATATTCAATGTTAAAAAGATATTTTTGCAGGGAAAACTATGAGAGATGATCAATCCTGCAGTGAACATTAATTTTTAAAAAAGATAATAGTAAAAGACACATTGTTATTAAATGTCACCAAAATATTCCCTGTTCTATGTGGGAACTAAGCAACTACAATGAGGACAGCAATGTGTAATATAAAAACCATACCTGTCATCTTGGTAATCTAAATATATACCAATTCTAAAGTCTTATCAATTATTACTATACTACCTTTAAAATAAGCTTTTTTTAAAAGGTAATAAAAGAAAAGAGTTAACAAAAATTAACATTTCTTCAAAGCAAGTGGTAATATCAATAACATGTCCGATCTTATATAACTATATGTGCTAATCTGAGCAACAGATTTGATGATAAAAACAAATATCAATCATTGTTAATCAGCTATTCTTGTTTTACAAAATCTGTAACATTCATATTATTAGTGTTTCTGTCTTTGTTTCTGTTTTTGTCCTTGCTTTTGTCTATAATCATTTAATATCCAATGGAAAGTCTAACGCCTGTGCAGGTTGGTAGCTATGCCATGATCATTACTAACTGAAAGTCGACTGAGAGTAAAACAGGGTTTGTGAAAAAACCGGTTCTTTTCCACTTGCCTAAACCATTGAAACCTGAGGTCTTACCAAGGCTATTGAAAAGAAAAGGTCTCAGATGAGAGAGCTATAAGGAGTACTACTGTGCACATACATGTTTATGTATGTTTATACATAGAAACATAAACATGGTCACTTTGGGTTTGGGTCTAAATTTCCAGGACCTTTTATATAGGGGGAAGAAAGGAATTTTGACCCTTACATTTATACTTATAATTAAATTTTCATAAAGATTATACTTATATAAAGTCTTAAAGAATTATATACCAATAAAAATATTTTATAGGGTATATAGGGTGTTTCTTAATAGATTAAAGCCTCTTATCATACATACATATCTATGTATGTCATATTTATATGTAATAAATGTATGAGTGTGCACACACGTGCACATGCTAAAAGTTCACCACAGGTTAAGAACTTTGAAACAATATTTTTCTTCTTTTACTATTTTTAAAATTAACCAATTAACATTTCTTTGTGCTAACAAATGTTTTCTTTTAGCCACAAGTGCCTCAAATACAAAATAACAATGAAACTGTGTGCCATTGTGAGTTTTGGAGGTCGAAGTAAAACATCAGATTGCTTCTGCATGGGTGATGAAGTCATCTGTAGAATAAAATACATGCTTTCGTAAAAGAAGAACAGTGTGGTTGGGTGCTGCTGCTCATGAAAACACTGATGCAGGCCACGTAAGGGCAAGTTCCCATGAAAGTGAAATGCACCGCGAGTAGACTGATACAGACACGGAATGGAGAGCTCCTTGACTCAGGTAAAAAAAGAAAACTGCAATGAGAGTACAGTATCTGACTAATTGAAACGTCGCTAAATGTTAGCACAATGAAATGGAATGATCCAATGATCCAACTAAGTACAGAAAACATAGCCAGGGTCTTGGGAGGGGTGAAACATATTACACAGGATGCCAGCACTGCCATGAAGTGTTAGAAACCATAACTGATGAATGCTACAAGATGCTGTGAAATACACAAAGGCTAAATAAAAGTAAATGTCCTCTATACACTGATAGCCATATTTTTAAGATGTATGTGCTTATTATATATGGCAACTTATTAGTAGAACTGAAAGCATTCATCGCATGGCTGTAATCCCAGCACTTGGGAGGCTGAGCCAGGAGGATCGGTGGGAGTTCAAGACCAGCCTGGGCTGCAAATGTGACTTCAAGGCCAGCCTGAACTGCATGGCCAGACCCTGTGTCAAAGAAATGAGAGAGGGGGGGGGGAATGTTGCTCACTTAAAAGGTATTTCTCATGGTACTCATAGGAATATAAAACCGTTGGAAAAATGATGTCACAACATGGCATAAAATTTATCCCTTTGCAAATGCAAAGACATATTATGCTTTCAACGTAGACATTTACCTTGGAACTCAACCATCAGGTCTTTATTCATGTGGCAATAAACCAAATGGTGTTGTGAACTGATTAGTTGCTTTCATCTCCGAACCTAACTGAAATGTGACAGTTGACAATGGTTTACTACTTTCCAATTGATTTTACACTTGCTAACAGCACATAAGGTGACAAGTGCAGGAACTGTACATGGGAACAAAGCAGAAACTTTAAATAAAATGTTGCAAATTTGAAACAGAAAATTATATGGTATAATTCTGGAGTGTACAGCGGTTCTCAACCTGTGGTTTGGGGCCCCGGCAGGGGTCAGATGATCAAAACACAGGGGTCACCTAAAGCCATTCTGAATCATAACTATAGCAAAATTACAGTTTTGAAGTAGCCACCAAAATTATTTTTGGTTTGGGGTCACCACAACCTGAGGAACTGTACTGCAGGGTCACGGTATTAGAAAGGTTGAGAACCACTGATGTAACACTAGCCTCAGATATAGCAAAGAAAAACAAACTGATACTCCTGATGTCAACATTGAACTATGAGGGCAAAGTATTGATATGGAAAACTTAGCAAAATGGAAGACAGAGGTGGAAACTTTCTACAACAAAACCAAAGATGGGGTAGATGTTGATCAGTTATGCAAAAACTATGCTGTCATAATATTTGAAAAAAGGAAGTATTGGCCAATGGTTGTGTTTTACCCAATCCTGAAAACATGTGGCACACATAGCTTGACAGTTTACAAAGATATTAACAGGTGCAAAATATAACAGATAAATTTTCTGAGAGTATTGGGACTGGGGCTTCTAAGAGACCATTTATGTCAGAGGAAAAACAAATGTTTCTGTTTTTCCTTAGTTCCAGAGAACTAAGCCAAAATATTGTGGAACAAACTAGTGAGCAAACAAGTAAACAGGCAGGTACAGCACCACAAAGAACTACTACAACAGGAAAACAAGACAGATGTCAACTGAATTCTATAAGAAAGACAAAAAGAAAAAACATATGTGCTATGAGTGTAAGTGATACTTGTGCATGAAACATAGTTGTCATGTGTGAAGACTGCCTTGAATGTAACAGTTAGAGGAATGATCAGCTCTGTAATAAACTTTTGTTTATGGTTCACGATGAAATTCACACAGATTTTTATTTCTTATGTTACTTATTTTTTTGCAAGCAAGTAAATAGCTGATGCGAAAATGTTGATGTAGATTCTCAGGACTCATTGCAAATTTGGTATTTTACTTTATTGATATCTATTTCCCTGATAAGTGCATGTTGTACAATCTAGTACAAAGCTCATGACAAAACAGAAAGTGAAGAGAGGTGACAAGACGGTCACATAGAGAAGGAAAGCACATGTGCTGTCGAGGTGAGATGTGTGCATAGGGAACATACAATTGTCAGGTGTGAAGGCTACCTTGGGTGTGACAATTGAAGAAAAGCTTATTTTTCTTAGTATTTTTACTGTATTTCATACAGAATTTTATTTCTGATATATTTTCAGTTTTTGTAAGCAAGTACACAACTGATGTAAAATGTGGATGTTTATTTTAAGTGTACAACACATATTAAGATTTTAATACTTTATATTCCTGTTAACTACACTCTGTATAATGTAACAAGATTCTCCTCACAAAGCAACAAGACAAATGAGATGTCAAGTATGTCCTCCAAAAAGGCCAGGAAAGCAAAACAAATGTGCTGTCTTTTGTGTGTCTAGAACATGCTGCCTTGTGTACAGACTGCCTTAGGTGTAATATCTGAAGTAAAGATTATTTTTTAAATGCTATTGCTATTTTCATTCAGTTCATGTAAGAATTTGTATTGTTTTTTACATTTTGTACACCAAAACACAGCCAATTTTGAAACTTTGATGCTTTTTATAAACACTGGATAAAATTCAATATTAAATTAAATACTTTGCTGTCCTGGCCCCACCCCCAGGTCACGATGAGAGGACAATGAAGACTGGGCATGGTGGTGCGCAAGTGTAATCCCAGCTCTTGGGAGGCTGTAAACAGGTGGATCACTAGGAGTTGGACCTAGTAGTGAGATCATGAACACCCTCTAGACCCTTCCCTAAAATAAATAAATAAATAAATAAATAATCAATACTTTATTTTTGTAGTTTTTCCAGCTAAGTACTCTTTGTTTAATATAATAAAAGTCTTAAGTTAAAATTAATAATTAATAATAAAAATATTTTAAAGAATCAACTCGTATCTGACAGACATGCTTCTGGACCTTTATGACAAAATCAGTGTTCTGCACCCTGATGAGCAGAACTTCAATACTCTATAACCCCATTGGTTTCTGCCACTCAAAAGGGGTTTGCTGAGAGCTTGTTCTGACTACAGGAATAAAATAACTGATCTGGAGGGTGATTCTTCTAAACTCATCACTTCACATCTCAGGTAACATTCTTCAAATAGTCACATGATAGGATTCTCACAAAATGGTCTTGTTCATACTATGTTTTGGTTATGGATTGTATGAATGTGAAAAGAAATCCAGGAGAAAAGACAGCTAAAATGTGTTTGTTTTACTCCTGTGGGGAAAAAATCTGAACTCAGTATCTCTTTATTTCTTTCCTCACATTCACAAGTTAATACCTGTAAAAATTATATGCACATATTGAAGAGTAGTTTCTAAACATTCCTACTCAAGACTGGTATATAATTCATTTGAAAAATGTGAAATAGACAAAAAGTGGATACTAATAAGTAAACAAACAAAACTAAATGGTTAATGGCTATTTACCAATAGGCTCAACCAGCTAATTGCTAAACTGATCTTAATATTAACATTAGTCCTTGAATACCGTGATTGATACAATAAAGGTGCAAGCTGAATAGGAAGACAGCAGTAAATTTATTTCTGCCCTTCTCTCAGTTTAAAAATAATTGCTGAGCATGTATCCTTCAGATTGACAGTAAACTGAGGCACTGATACTTCTCTCATTGATTTGTTTATTTTCCAAACACATATAAGAGACACCTACCTGTTGGGTACCAATCAGTTGACTGGATGTGTAAAATAACCATCCCACTGTCAACGAGACAAATGAGTAGCCTTCTCTTATGTGGAGTATAGCCAAGATCTTTGCTACTAAAAATGTGGTTTTCCAACCAGCAGCACAAACACCACACAGAAGTTTTCAGCCATGTAAGACCTCAGGCCCAAATTGAGAACTACTAAATCTAAATTTCTATTTTTCCCAAAGCTTTCAGCTTATTTACCATAGGAATCCAGATGATACACTGTACAAAATTTATCAATTCAGAAGAGACCATGGCAAGTTTACTGTCTAAATATATTTAGAAGAATATGAATTAGAAGGTCGCCCAGATAGCTCAGTGGACTAAAGCTGAGAGACTAGGGTTCAATCCCTGGTGTGCTGTGCTGGCTCCACCCCCGAGGCGCACTGAGAGGGCAATTGAGACTGGGTGTGGTGGCTCACACCTATAATCCCAGCTCTTGAGAGGCTGAAAACAGGAAGATCACTAGGACCCCAACAGTGTAGTGAGACTCTGTAGACCCTGTGCTGAATACTTTAAAAGTGTGTGTGTGTGTGTGTGTGTGTGTGTGTGTGTGTGTGTGTATTTCAAGAGCTATCTAACTTGGCAAAAATCTCCAGCAATCCTGAGAGTCAACTTTCTGGAGCACCTTTGTTGGGTCAGGGTGCCACTATTACTTCTGTGTTTGTCAACCATTATGTTCCCCTAAAACAGCAAGAAACAGATTTCAATTTCTCTCTAGGAATTGTGAATACTGAAATGGTGAGTGGGCGAATATCGAAAAAGCAGTATCATCTAGTCACAAAAAGTAATAATTATGTTATTGCCGAGTGCCATAATGTGTTTTCCTCTTAAGCACAGCGAGAATTACTGGTTGCATTTTAGTATCAGGCCAAGAAAGAAAATACAAGTTTTGTTACTTTTTTAATAGAACATGGAACTCACTGTGCTCACATATCAGTCCATGAACCTTGATCGACAAATACAGGGCCTATTTGGTTTAAAAGAGACGTGATCTAATACTCAGGAAATGTCCTACATAATTATACTGTATTGAAAATAAAATTCTAAACTATTATTATTGGATACCACAAAGCTCTTAAAGGCTTAACTTTTAAAAATCATGTAGTGGTACTTCAAATATAACTGAGCGTCCATTGGTCTTAAGCTGAGTAACACCCTTCCTTTAGAAGCATTTGCTGTGTAACATAACCAGGTCATGTAAACCCAGTAAAACAATCCAGAAAGGAGGCAATATAGGCCTAAACGTATTTAGAGGGAAAACATACCCACTAAAAATCCTCACCTCATCAAATTACAAAAAGATAAAGATGACAGAGGTTATGCTAGGTTTTTTGGTGGTGATGTCCCATGTTTCTCTTTACAAAGACGATATCTAATCCTTTGTTATACACAGGCACAGAGAATCCGGCTGGGCTATGTCAATTAAAGAAGCTATAGTGTGTTTATGTCCTTGTCCTGGTCTCATCTGCCTGTTCCTGATACAATCTGCACGAAGGCTGTGCCCTGGGTGTGTATCCTTCCTGCTGTTCTGTCTCTGTGCACCTTACAACCCACGGGCAGAAGCTAGAAGTTGTTATAATCTTTGAAGTTTTGTTTTCCGTATATGAACATACACCTAACTACAGAGAGAAAGACAGAGACAGAGAGGATAGAGAAGACGGGGGTAAGGGAGGGAGGGAGGGAGGGAGGGAGAGAGAGAGAGAGAGAGAGAGAGAGAGAGAGAAAGAAAAGAAAAGAAAAGAAAAGAAAAGAAAAGAAAAGAAAAGAAAAGAAAAGAAAAGAAACCTAGAAAAATGAAAATTCTGACACGTAGGGAGTCAAGTTCAGCTAGTTCAGGATTTCAACTGTTAGCCAGGATACTGCAGCTTCCTGAAATGAGACCATGCTCCCAAGCACATTCAGGACACACAGTTCAGTGTGATGTGTGCACAGTATCTGTCATTGAATCTGGCCAGAAGGGTCAAAGGATGCCAGTGCTGTCATGGGTGTACAGAACAGCTGTCCCCATTGACTTTCTTGTTCCAGTAGATGTGCAAATAGACAGCAACAGCTTATGGTTTTATTCTGCCCTCTTTAACTCTGTGAGCATATTCTTAACTTCGCTAATCCTATAACATAAGGTTGTTATAAGAATAAGGTGCTGGGGAGATAGCTCCGAGGCACAAGTGCCTGCTGGGCAAGTGCATGGTCGTGAGTTCGAACCCTGGTTCCACAAAAAAAAAAAAGAATAAGGTAAGTGGCAACATGTAAATTTTCCAGAATAATAGCTAATGCATTGTAGATGCTCAGGAAGCAATACCTTTTCTTGTATTTGTCGCTGTAGCAGATCTGTTACTTTTTTATATGCTCAGATTCTTTTCCTTTTGAGAAGTACATTTTTCCAACACCCTGTCACTTTAGTGGGGTTTCAACTCTGTGACCCTGACCAGAGACAAGCATGTGAATCTTTTGGACATCAGGTTTAACCCAAGACTGACTTCCTAACCCTAGCAAGGTGAATTAGAATTCTTTTAGCTACACAACATGCAAAGGTTAAAAAAAAAAAAAAAATCTCACTATCCCTTTCTCAAAATAAGAAAATGTAGGCATTAGTATTAAGACCCTGCCTAAATGACTGGGCCTTTACATCCACTCCACAGAATTGTGAAGTACAAATGAAAATTATCTGTCATTTGTAACAGCAGAGCCTAATAGTGTGGGAGATAACAATAAAACACAGAAAAATGGAATATTCTGTGTATCTACAGAGAAATCAAAATGGGAAGGATTGGTTGATTGATTGACTATTGGTTGATTTGCTGACTCAGGCTGCCTTAAGGACGGGTCGGGTAAGGCTTGTAGAGCTGGAGATTGAAACCTGGTCCCCTGTGCCTACCTGCATTGGCTCAAGCAGGTGCTTAAACAATAGGTGCTTAAATTAAGCTGAAGGCCCCCAACAGAGAAATTAAAACGGATAAGACTACCACACGTTAAAAAAAAAAATCTCCAGAAAGCACAGGAAGCTAATATAGAGTCTGAATATGAATAAGATGATAGAGAAGATGAGATTCTTATGAAGAGTAAGTAATAAAGCACAAAAATAGGAAGCACTAGGTATCATGCCAAGCATACAGGATCAGAACAAAAGAATGTATCTGGAGTGCGTAATAAGAAGGAGTAAAAAGATAGATGGAGTAAAAAATTATTTACATTTAGTTGGAGAACAGTTGGAAATGAAAGGAAGGCGAGGAGAAATGATACCAGACTGATAGGCTCAAGCTAAGAGTTGGTTCCTGGGTATGAGTGGGAGTCATCTATAATCTGATGAACAAGACAATAAGGCTGCATTTATGCAGTTAATGATAAAAACAGAAGCCAAAATGGAAGACGAAACTACAGAAGTTATAAAATCATCAGTCTAGTGGTAAAAGAAGTATTAGATGTGGCTTAGACTCAAGGATAGAGAAAACAATGGAAGAATTTAAAAGAGCAAATAAGGGTAAAATCTGATAGGAATTATGGAAAAATATCTAAGAAAGTAAGAGGCTGAATAGTTTTAAGAAGGAAGGGAAACCACAGAAGGCTTTAGGATCTCAATGAAGTTGGAGGAGTTTCAACAGAATTGTGCTATAAAAACTGGAAATTGAACTCCACATTTATTACATTTTATACTTAATATATTAAATCCATGGTGTCAGGGGTGGCTGTCAAGTGACTTAGCGACAGGTCAAGAACAGGGAACAGGGCAAGAAAAAACCAACAGATAGGAGTGGAGCACTGAAACCATGTCTAGGTGGTCTCCGCAGAGTCACAGGTAACGTTTTAGTTGTTGAAGGCTGGAATACCAGGATAAGGGCTGTAGCTGGAGGCACACTCTGAGGGTCTGGGATAACTGTAGCAGTACTTCACTATTTTCACAACCAGTGTAGCTGTGTGCACTTGTGCCTCCTCACTGAATATTGAACCTCCAGAGAAATTTTCTTCAATACTGACAGTTTAATGTATCCACAACACAGCTGAGTGCTAATTAAAAAACCATTTGAATTGCCTGTAACACACACTAAAGCAAAGACTCCCTAGTGCCAATCTGATGGCTAGCTTCAGGAAAAATATCCAAATGAATGTTTCTTTTTCAGGAAGGGGGATGACGAAGGGGACACAAAAATCTGTATTTATTTTCAAGCTCCTCATCTTGGAAAAACATCACATCAAAAGATTTATTTTTGCTATCTTTCTTCCCTATTTATGTCTCAGACATATGTTAAGTATTCTGAATGTATCAAAAAGAAGAGCAAAGGACAAGAGAAAACAATATTTCTCCATTCTGATATTAAAAATGAAATTAAGTCAGGTATAGTGATGTATGCCTGTAATCTGAGCAGTCAGGAGACTACGGGAGGAGGATCACCAAGAGTTTGAGGCCAGCCTGCACTACACAGTTCAAGGCTAGCCTGATCTATATAGCAAGACCCTGTCCCCAAGACAATAATATTACAGAGAGCTAAGTTAGGCCTGAAGAAAGTCATTGCAGAAGATAAAACACATTACAACTGTGACTAGAGACGCATCTGATGAAGGCCATGAGAGATCAGACCTACATGTCTTGAGAAATAAGAAAGAAGTTGAAGATTATATCATTGGTATCGCCCAGTCCAATAAAGTCTAGACAGATATCAGTCACCCAAGTGGGTGCCTGGGACCTCCTGATCTATCCCTTCCTTACAAAGTCCTTGCTCTTTACAAAACCACTTGCTTTGTGGCCTGTTCCTCCACCGGATCAATACTGCATGAGAAGCCACATACTTCTAATCTTATTGGTTGTTCAAAGGTTTGCCTGACACTGTACCTACCTCAAGATTCTATACCCACCTTGTAATTTTGCGCTGTAAAACTCCCTCTGTGAAGTGGGGCCCACAGCAGCCTGATTTCAAGCCCCTTCCTGTGTCTCAGGAGCTATTACTCCATAAATTCTTCCTACCCTTAACCTCTGTAGTTGCTCAGAATGTATTCTTCAATTTTAGAGTACATAAACTCACTGTACCTGACATCTAGCAAGTGTGCAGATGTCAGATATATGATATATTATTTCCCCTGTATCACAATCAGTCAATGTGTATTGATTACTTGCAGAAGTGCTGTACTACCAAAATCTTACAATGCTATCCATAATCCTATCAATTGAGGACTTAATGCTGCCCATTTAACAGGTCAGAGACCTATAGATGGTACATAACCATCCCAAGGTTTTCCCTTCAGCAACCTGGAATGGTTTTCTGGCCATTGGGAAATTACTTGTGACCTATGACTCAGAAGGAACATTTGTTGTCTCCAGGCCATCCTCAGGAAAGATTGGCTTAAGAGAAACATATGGCACCTAGAAGCTGAACTGTACTGGTTTTTCTTGCCATATGGTACTTTTCCTTTAAAGATCACAGAAAAGGGCCAAGGATAAAGCTCAGCGGCACAGATCGAGCCTGACAAGCACAAGATCCTGAGTTCAAGTCCCAGAATTGAAAAAAAAAAAAAAAAATCACAGAACAGATCCAGGACAGGACTGGACCTGAGCACACACATCCCTTGGTAAGCTAATGAACAGGAACCCCCAAGACACAGGACAGATGTCCCATGAGCACAGAGTAGTCAGTGAGACCAGCAATATGAAAGTGTCTGAAGTAGCAGTGAGGAGCCAGCAGTTGGGCTTTGGAGAACTCAGCCAACAGAAGACCGCTCCCAGCCCCTAATCCAGAGGCCAAGATCAGCTCCATACCCAGCACAATTCCTATGGCAAACTTAGCTGGAGGACACAGCACATTTCTGGGGTCTCACACAGATACTATCACAGAACTGTGAAGACCATAGATATTTTACTACTTTTATTCTCCCGTGTTTGTCTGATTGACTATCCCTTTCCTATCTGACTGGAAGCCATCTTGTTGTTTTGTACTTCATAATGTTTGTTTGTTTGTTTTTCTTCAACGTTTGTGCTCCACTGTTAAGCTACTCAAGCCTTCATGGCAACCTGCACTGACAGCACAGCCGCTCCTTCCGCTTCTCCTCATGCTTATTGAGCCGACGGTGCATGGCTTGTGTCTTCTTGGGCCGCAGGCCCAGAGCCTTGTACTTCTTTCCCTTATAATATCTGCTGAGGTTTTCTTTCTGGGTCTGGTTGATGACAGTGAGAACACAGATGATGGATTTGCGGACAGCTGGGATCTTGGAAAGCTTGGACTCCCTGCCGCCTGTCACTCCTGCCATGCGCAGCTGTGACAGCTCCACCTTCAGGTTGTCCAGCTGTTTCAGCAACTCTTCCTTCTTGCAGCAAAGATCCAGAGCCTTAATCTTGGCCATAGTAGCAAAAGAAGCTGCCACTGCCACCTGCTCCAAGAGAAAGGGGAGGGGCCTATAGGGTTTTTTGGTTTCGGGTTTTTGGTTTGTTTGTTTTTGCTTTGATTTTTTTCCTCTTCCTCCTCCTCCTCCTGATCCTCCTCCCTCCTCTTCTTCTTCCTCCTTTTTCTCCTCCTCCTCTCCTTCTTCCTCCTCCTCTTCCTCTTCTTTCTCTTCCTCTTCCTCCTCTTACACCTCCTCCTCTTCTTCATCTTCCTCCTTTTCCTCTCCTGTCTTTGTCTGGTCCACTTTTTCTTCCTTTCGTTCTTTTCTTTACCACTCTCATTTTCTTTCTTCCTTTCTTCTCCTAATGTCTATGTTTCTTTTTTTTTTTGAATTTTTTATTTTATTTATTTATTTTTTTTTTCTTGTTTCAGAACCTTTATTTGTTTATTCACTCATTTCTGTGGCCGGCTCAGCCCGCCCCAAGGGCAGGGCTGGCACAGCATGTGGTGCCCGGGATTGAACCGCGGTCCCTGAAGCTGCCCAAGCTTTCCCAAGCAGGCGCTTTAGACCACTGAGCCATCCCGCCGGGCCCCAATGTCTATGTTTCTTATCTATCTTTTTAATTTTCTACTATTGTTTCTCTTTTTCTCATTCCCCAACCACTTTTTGAATTTAAACTTTCAAGTGCATAAACATTTTCTCTTTCTTTTCTCATTACTTCTTTACATTCTATTTCATTCTTTCCCTCCTGTAGTCACAGTTAGTCAAAATTTATGCAGTCACTCCTTAACCTCCAGCCTTTAATCTACTGTTTTACCTCATTTGCCATTTTATCCTGTGCCCTATGCCTCTTAACCCCTCAACCCCTACAAAAGGGTAAAATTACTCCACTAAGATGAAAATCACTGCATATAATGTTTGTTATATAACTTTAGAGTTTGCTTCTGTAGTTGGAGGTACAAAGTTAATGGTTAACATAGTTTGTGAGTAGTTAAGCCATAATTGAAACTCACTCTTATTAAGTGTCCTACTTTAGCCAGAATGTCATATATTTTATAGTCAACTTGTCTCCCCTATATGATAATGCTCTGATTCTACAGGGTCATCATAGTCACCACAGACCAGAACCAAAGGATTGGGTGCTTGGTCAATAGTAACTTTGCATCCTTTACAAGTTTGGAAAGAAAGATCTTAGGATAGCCATAAAAAAACAAGCTACAGGAGAGAGGAGGAGGGTGCTCCAGAAAGGCACTGTGGCCACCATTCTCCTCCGCTTCTCTGATGCACTGACCTCGGCATCCTGCCTGATCCCACTTGTTTGCGGCATATAGATTGGTGTGTCCATTTAATATAAGAAAATGGAAACTGAGAAGCCAGAGGAAACCTTCCTCAACACTGAAACCAATGGTGAATTTGGTAAACGTCCTGCAGAAGATATGGAAGAGGAGCAAGCATTTAAAAGATCTAGAAACACTGATGAGATGGTTGAATTACGAATCCTGCTTCAGAGCAAGAATGCTGGGGCAGTGATTAGAAAGGGAGGCAAGAACATTAAGGCTCTCTGTACAGACTACAATGCCAGTGTTTCAGTCCCAGACAGCAGTAGCCCCGAGCACATATTGAGTATCAGTGATAATATTAAAACAGTTGGAGAAATTCTGAAGAAAATTATCCCTACCTTGGAAGAGTACCAACACTATAAAGGAAATGACTTTGACTGCGAGTTGAGACTGTTAATTTATCAAAGTCTGGCAGGAGGAATTATTGGGGTCAAAGGTGCTAAAATCAAAGGACTTTGAGAGAACACTCAGACAACAATCAAACTTTTCCAAGAATGTTGTCCTCATTCCACTGACAGAGTTGTTCTTATTGGAGGAAAGCTGGACAGGGTTGTGGAGTGCACAAAGATCATCCTTGACCTTATATCTGAGTCTCCCATCAAAGGACGTGCACAGCCTTATGATCCCAATTTTTACGATGAAACTTACGATTATGGTGGTTTTACTATGATGTTTGGTGACGGCTGTGGACGGCCTGGAGGATTTCCTATTTGGGGAAGAGATGGTTTTGACAGAATGCCTCCTGGTCAAGGTGGGTGTCCCATGCCTCCTTCTAGAAGAGATTATGATGACATGAGCCCTCGTCAGGGATCACCACCCCCTCCTCCTGGTCGAGGTAGCTGGGATAGCAGCAGAGCTCGAAATCTTCCTCTTCTACCACCACCACCACCTAGAGGAGGAGATCTATTGGCCTATGATAGAAGAGGAAGACCTGGAGACCGCTATGACGGCATGGTTGATTTCAGTGCCAATGAAGCTTGGGACTCTGCAATAGATATGTGGAGCCCATCAGAATGGCAGATGGCATATGAACCACAGGGTGGCTCTGGATATGATTATTCCTATGCAGGGGGTCGTGGCTCATATGGTGATCTTGGTGGACCTATTATTACTACACAAGTAACTATTCCCAAAGATTTGGCTGGATCTATTATTGGCAAAGGTGGTCAGCAGACTAAACAAATCCGGCATAAATTGGGAGCTTCTATCAAAATTGATGAGCCCTTAGAAGGATTCAAAGATCGGATCATTGCCATTACAGAAACACAGGACCAGATACAGAATGCACAGTATTTGCTGCAGAACAGTATGAAGCAGTATGTAGATGTTGAAGGATTCTAATGCAAGATTCTTTTTTCTTTTTTATAGTGTAAAGCAGTATTCTTGAAAGTTTTTCAAAGACTAGTGAAGAACTGAAGGAGTCCTGCATCTTTTTTTTTGTCTGCTTCTGTTTAAAAAGCCATAATTCCTCTGCTTCATAGGTGTTCTGCATTTGAGGTGTAGTGAAATCCTTGCTGTTCACCATATGTAATGTTTTAGTTCCTTACAAATAGGGTTGGTGGGGAGGGCGTGCAAAAACTAACATTGAAATTTTAAAACAGCAGCACAGTGAGTGGATTTTACTTTTTGTTCATTGTTGGTGGTTTAAAAAAAATTCCCTCTATGTAACTATTATGAACACCTTGCTTTGTGTGGTCACTGTAAACATTTGGGGGGTGGAACAGGGCAGAAAGTAACAATAGTCCACATATCCCTGGCATCTGTTCAGAGCAGTGTGCAGAATGTAATGTTCTTTTGTCAGAAAAGTTCTATAATTTTTAAAATAAATTTAGTGAATCTATTTTGTTGATTTTTTTAAAATAAAGACAGTCAATTTTCAAATGGTGGCTGAATTTCTCAGTGTACACCTAAACTAAACAATAAGCTTGATTTTCAGCTCTTCTGTTGGAAATAAGTACAGTATATCTCTTAGATATAGGCAAAATATATTGGCAAATTCAGTTCTGGCGATTTCTTGATGGTTTCTGTCGCTTGGGAAGAAGTTCCATCATACATATCGTGCTTATAATAAGCTGGAGGATTTTTGTTTTTGTAAATGCTTGTCCCTACTTTTTAGCAGTTTCCTGTTGTAAAGAATCAAGGTGGGCAGCAGTACTACAAATTGAAAAAACAATATAAATTTATTCCAGAAGCCTAATTGGCAGTGGGTTTTATTAAAATAACACTTGGTTATAGAAGTGATGGATGCTGAACAAATTCTGATTATTTTTATTATATTTCTCATCTATAGACTTAATAAACCATTAACCTTTTAGTGTCTATTAAACTTTGTATAAATATATATATATATACATGTTTTTCCATTGTATGCAAATTGCAAGAAAAAGATGTACCATTTCTCTGTTGTATGTTGGAAATGTTTGTGAACTATTCAAAAACAAGCTGAAAAAAGTTCCTGTGGATGTTTTATGTAGTATCCTGGCATTTTTATTGATAGTTTAAAAAGTTTCACTGCACAATAAAACTCCTATGATGCTAGGGAAAAAAAAAAGCTACACATAGAGGACATCCCTGAAGAATAGACATCACCCAGGGAACCCTCAAAGCTAGTGATAAAGCTATCATAAAAAATTCACAAGCATCAATATAGAAAATAAAATAAAA
This sequence comes from Myocastor coypus, assembly GCA_004027025.1. Classification (NCBI taxonomy): domain Eukaryota; kingdom Metazoa; phylum Chordata; class Mammalia; order Rodentia; family Myocastoridae; genus Myocastor; species Myocastor coypus. The sequence continues at coordinate 17,253 of PVJA010005174.1, read as the reverse complement.
AAGGCAAGATAGAAAAGTACAAGATGCAAAAAACAAAATGCAACTCCAGATGCCAGCCTACCAAGAACAAAACCAGAACACAATGAAATAGATGAAATTTGAAGTCAAAACAATGGAACTTTATGAACTGATAGCAACAGAAGTTTTTAAAAAGGGTTAAAAGGGATATAGAGAAAATAAGCTCTCAGGTACAAAAAGAAATGATGCTTAAAATGTAAAACATTAGAAAAGACTTTAAAGAAAGAGATGAACTTAGAAAACTGATGGAAACAAAAAAAAAAAATGCCAACATAGGAAAGAAATGGAATCTATTACATGGATCTAAACAGAAATCCAAAAGATTAAAACCCTTTGAAATTATATGTAACAAACGAGTGAAGGAGAGGACAGAATACCTGATCTTGAAGACAGAATTGCAGCTACTGATCAGGAAAAGAAAGATATCTTAAAAATAGCACATGAAAGTTCAATCCAAGAAGATGATGAGCTATGAGATAATGCAAAGAAGAATGATACAATATTGACTGGAGTCAATGAGAAAGCTGGAAACAGCACAAATGCCATGAAAAAAATCTTTACTTAACAGCAGAACACATCCCAAGCATGGTTAAAGAATTTCACATAAAAATAAATAAAGCATATAGAACTCAAAACATCCATGACCAAAATAAAATGTACCAAGACATATAATAATCAAAATTGGGGGAAATCAGCACAAGAACAGAATAATACAAGTTGTTAGAGAAAAAAAAAAATAAGTCAACTCTAAAGTAAAGCCCATCAGAATCATGGCAAACCTCCCAATACAAATCCTCAAGTCAAAAAAGCATGGAGCAATGCATTTCAAGTCCTGAAAAACAAAAACAACTTTCAATCTAGATTCATATACCATGAAAAACTACCTTTCATCGTTAATGAAAGAAGATACTTCCATGAAAAAGAATAACTCAAGAAATTCATGACCACCAAATCATTACTACAAAGAGTACTGAAAGATATTCTAGATAGAGATAAAAATGACCAAAATTTCAAGAACAACAACAGAAAGAAACCACCAAGCAGGGTAAGTAATTAAACAGAGGGGAAAAGCATGAAATAAACAGCAGGAAAGATATTGTGACGAAGATGTCATAATCAGGAGTTTGCAAGGGGAACAATTTAATAAAGGACACATAACGTATGATTATTTTATAATAGTCATCACAGGAATCATACACAAAGTGATTGCAGGGGGGCCAGGGAAATGTCTCAGTAGAATAAGTGCTTGCCTAGCCAGTGTAAGAGTCCTGAGTTCAATCCCCAGTACTAAAAAAAAAAAGAAAAGAAAAAAAAGCAATTGCAGGAAATCTGTCCTCAGAATATAGACCAAAAGAATCCAGTTAAGGTGGCTCACGCCTGTAATCCCAGCACTCGGGAGGCTGAGGCAGGAGGATTGGTGCAAGTTTAAGACCAGCCTCGGCTACAAAAGTGAGCTCAAGGCCAGCCTCAACTGCATAGTGAGACCCTGTCCCAAAAGACAAAAAAAAAAAAGAATCCAGCTAAGGAAAGCATCCTATAGCAATGTCTTACACAAGTCCACTTGAAGACCTAGAGCTTATATCAATACCTCTCATGAGTATCAATGGAGGCCAAGAGACCAAAACAATGTCTCATGCAGGCCTGTCTCAAGAATCTGTGCTGGGAAGGCTCAAGGGTCAGTAGTGAAAGCTAGAAATGTTGTGTCAACAGGATGAAGGATCTGTGCTAGCAGGCTGAGGGATCTGCACTGAAACGAGGAAGCAATGCCCCAAAAGGACCATGTCATCCTTAGCAACAATGATATCTTAAGATCCTCCAACAATGAGAATATCTGAGTCTATATTAGGATAGCCAGTATGACAAACTCTTCAGGACACTGATAACTGCACCATCTTCCCCTCAAAAGCCAAGAAGCAATGCTATAAGTAAGAACCAGAGATCGGCCAAAATGCACTGTAGCTATTCTCAACAAGAAAGTCCTAAGCTCCTCCAAAAATAACAACAGCAAAGTTAATCAGGAATGAGAGCATCACAAGCTCCTCCCAGAGAAACAATAGCTCCAGGAGAACCAACAACTCCCTAACAGTGTCACACAGTTCCCAAAAAGCTTCTTTTCTTCTTAGGCTACTTGTGCTGATAGCAATAATACCCAACAAGGCTTCCCAAACCAAACACTATGCTGGTTCAGTTCAGGTGGGCGTTATAAATTGACCACCATCTTTCAATCCACCATAAAAGATATAATCCAATACATATCAGTTATAGCTATCAATGTAAATGGCCTCAATTTATCAATCAAAAGAAAGACATGGCAAGAATGGACCAAGAAATAAGATCCAACAATATATTTTATACAAGAAACATATTTAACTCAAAAATAAATTTGTAGAATAAAAATGGAAGGTTGGAAAACAATCTTCCATATAACAAGAACTCAGAAAAATTAGAGGCAGCTACTCTGATTAGATATGTGAACTTAAAATCAAAAATGATCAAAAGAGATAAAGAAAGTCACTACACACTCTTTTCCTGAAGACATAATAATCATAAATATGTATGCGCCAAATAAAAGAGCACCCAACTACATATGACCATTATTAATAAGCATGAGAAATCACATAAGCTATTACACCTAACAGGAGACCTTAAAATCCCATTGTTATAAAGAGATGGGTCAAACAGAAAAAAAAAAAAAAAATCAGCACAGAAATATCAGAACTAAACCAAACATGTGAAAACATGGATTTAATAGATATTTCCAGAGTATTCTACCCAAATATCATTAGAATACACATTCTTGTCAATTGCATATCGAGTCTCTAAAATAAACTGCATCTTAGCTCACAGAACATGCTTAAGTAAATGCAAAGGAATTGTAATTATCTGACCATAGTGCAACGAAATTGGAAAACAACAGCAAAAGAAATTACAAAATTCCATAAACACATGGGAATTAAATATAGCCTCTTAAAAAATGGTGCACATATGAAGCTGAAGAAGAAATTAAAAAATATCTGCAACTAATAAGAAAGCAGATACAACATAGTAGAACTTATGGCTGCAATGAAAGCATTCCTAAGAGGGAAATTTATAGCAGTTATATTTCACAGCAGGAAAACAGAACAAGCACAAATAACCTCATGTTATACCTCAAACTTCTATAAAAAGAGCAAGAACAGCTCAAAAGCTAATGAAGGCAGGAAATTATAAAGACCAGATCAGAAATTAACACAATGGACACCAAGAAAACAAAACAAAAAATTAATGAATCAAAGAGATGGTCCTTTGAAAGATTAAAGAAAATTGATAAACCTCTATACAATCTCATGGAAAAGAAAAACTCAAATGCATGTAACAAGAAAGGAAAACGGTGAAATCACTAAAGATCTTGTAGAAATTCAGAGGATCATTTTTCTACTTTGAAAATCTTTAATAACAAGGAAAGCAGCAAAAAGACAAATTGCATATAAATTACCTATGCTAAATCAAGAAGATATAAAAATTATGAATAACCCAAGAGCAGTTAGTAAGATTGAAAATATAATTAAAAACTTACCAACTAAGAAAAGCCCAGGTGGATTTACTGCTGAATTCGACAAGAAATTTAATGGACATTTAATGCTAACACTCCTCAAACTCTTTAACAAAATTGAAAGAGAAGCAATACTCCCTAACTCATTCCTGGAGGCAAGAATTTTACTGATATAAAAAACAGAGAAAGACCTAATAAAAAAAAAGAGGCATACAAGCCAACCTCCCTAAAGAACACAGATACACAAATTCTCAGTAAGGTACTGGCAAATAAAATGCAACACATGTTTAACAAGATTATACAACATGATCAATTGGGACTCATCCTAGGAATGTAGGGATGTTTCAACATATGCAAAACAAAAAAGGTAATACACCATGTCGACAGAGTCAAAGACAAAAATCACATGGTTACCTCAAAAGATGCAGAAAAAGCTTTTTAAAACTTCAACACTTGCTGGTCATGGTGGTGCACACCTGTAATCCCAGCACTTGGGAGGCAGAGGCAGGAGGATCAGTGTGAGTTCGAGACCAGCCTGGGCTACAAAAGTGAGCTCAAGGCCAGCCAGCCTGAACTACACAATGAGACCCTGTCTCAAAAGAAAAAAAAAGTTCAACATTCATTCATGATTAAAACCATACAGAAAATCAAAATAGTTGATGATTATCTCAACCTGATAAAAGTCATCTATGACAAACCAACAGCCAACATCATACTAAATGGCTTTCACTCTAAAATCAGGTACAAGACAAGAATTCCACTATCATCACTGGTATATAATTCTGGAAATACTAGAGAAGAGTGAGAAATAAAAGGAATAAAGATAGGAAAGGAAGAGATTAAAGTATTATTATTCATAGGTGACATGATGTGTTTATAGAAGACCCCCAACAATTCCACAAAAAGACATGTAGATTTAATAATCAATTTCAGTAGCAGAGCTGGATGCAAAGTCAGCAACCAAAAATGAACAGCATTCCTGTACACATAAAACAAATTCACTGAGAAATTAGGAAAACCATGCCCTTCACAATAACACCAATAAGTAAATAAATAAATAAATAAAGACTTAGAAATTTTTGAAATAACAAAGAAAATACTTATACAGTGAATATTTCAGTATTGTTATAAAGGATATTGAAGAGGATATCATATAATGAAAATATATCCCTTCCTTATGGATAAGAAGAACCAACCTAGTAAAAATGGCCCTGCACCCTAAAATGTTGTACATGTTTAATGTGATCTTAATCAAAATACCATTAGTGTACCTCATGAAACTAAAGGAAAACATTCCTAAAATTCATTTTGAACCAGAAGAGACCTAGAATAGCAAAGGGAGTCCTAGATAGCAAAGGCAAGGCAGGAGACATCACAAGCCCTCCCTGACTTGAAACTATACTACAAAGATACTATGATAAAAGCAGCATGGTACTGGTAAAAAGCAGACCTGAGGATTAATGAAACAATTTAGAGTATGTACACATAATTAAAAACACACTCAGTCACTTTATTTTTGACGAAGGGGCAAGACACATTCACTGGAAGAAAAGCACTGTCTTTAGTAAATTATGATTTTTTTTCAGCTACTTGCTAAAGACTAAAATTTGACCAATGTTTATCACTATGCACTCAAGTCAAAATGGATTAAAGTTCTAAAGAGTAAAACAGAAATACTAAATCTACTGGAGGAGAAAGTAGATAGAAATATTAAAGACATAGATATAGGCAGAGAGTTCATGAACAAAACCCAAACTACAGGGAAATAATAAACCAATAACTGGTACTTCATCTTACTAAAAAGGTTTTCAACACCAAAATAAATCACAGAGTTTGAAAACAATTCACAGAGTGAGAAAAAATTTTAATCAGTTATCCCACAGAAAAAGACTTCCATCTAGGGACATATAGTTTTTTTTTTTTGTTTTTTTTGTTTTTTTTTTTTGTCTTTTTGAGACAGGGTCTCACTATGCAGTTGAGGCTGGTCCTGAGCTCACTGTAGTAGCCCAGGCTGGTCTCGAACTCGCACGGATCCTCCTGCCTCAGCCTCCCGAGTGCTGGGATTACAGGCGTGCGCCACCACGCCCGGCTTATAGTTTTTTTTTAATTCACCCCAAATTTAAAGACTCAGTCCTGTAGATATCTAAGATAAATACCCTCTCAGATGAAGAAATACAGATGGAAACAAAATACTGAAAAAAGGTTCAACATCATTGGTGATTCAAGAGATCCAAATTAGGACAATACTGAGATTCCATCTTTCCCCACAAGAAATAGCTATCATTAGGAAATTAACCAATGACAGTTCCGGAGGAGCTATGGGAGAAAAGGAATCCTTCTCAACTATTGGCAGCAATGTAGACTGCATAACCACATTGGAAATCAGTGTGAAGAGTTCTCCAAATGCTAGGATTAGAGGTCTTGTTCCATCAAGTTATTCCTCTTCTGGATATCTTCCTGAAAGAATTAAAAACATATCTCAGTGACATATGTGTACCTATGTTTACAGTAGTTTGTTATATAGTAGTTTGTCAACCTAAATGCCCATCAACTGAGGAATGGATAAAAAAGTGTAATTTTATAGAACAGAGTATATAACTACTCAGTTACAAAGAAGGATAAACTTTAGACTTTGATAGGTAAATGGATGCAACTTAACACCATGCTCATAAGAGAAGTAAGTCAGACTCATGTGTCAACATCATATTTTTTCCCTAGTTGAAGCAACTAAAAGAGTAAATAGGATCCAGAACATACAATAGATATTAGAAAATGGGAAGAAGCTGTTCAAAAGGAAAGATAAACTGGGAGGAGTCAAAGTAAAGTAAAGATAGCTATAGTTACAGTTAAGACAGCTATACTACTAATTTCTGTTAATTCATTGAAAAGAAAGGTTTATTCTTATAGCATATGATCAATTTTTCATACCTATATCTAGTACTTTGAAGATAATAAGCAACATACCAGCCACTGTTACTTTCCTACTATCTTGTTTTGAAATTTTGTATTTTTATTTTTATTGTTTTTGTCTTTAAGATAAAAAATATGAAAAATAAAGATCACAGAATAAAGTCAAAAGAAAATAGTGAAGTTGAAAGGAGAAGAGGAAAGCATTTCTGATACCATTTCCAAATGCATCAGGAAATCCATCCATGTACACACAACTTCCCTCCCCAGAAATGAACTGGATGTCATCCTTTAAAGGTATCTGTGTCCTAAAAGGATTTAAATTCCAGTTGCCTGCCTCTGAGAATAGCTGCAACTCAGTAAAATATTACTTCACAAGACAGCAAATGCTTTTCAAGAAGCCTAAAAAGATGTGTATCTGACAAATCTATTTTGCTTGCGATGCTCTTTAGGAAAGGATTCCCACTCCTTTAACCCACTCCCTGGTAGAATTTAATGCCCCTTTCAAAGGCTCTGTAGAACATACCACAAATCCTTCCACATTCAACCATTTGTCTCATGGAAAAAGCAAGAGGGCTCCATGGAATTTAGGCCACCCCAAGTCACCAGTAAGGCCTGATGGATGTGGAAACGGGACCATGCCTCAAGGATGAGGCATGTAATGGTCGGTACACTGTCATTACTGGAGCTTGAAAGGGGAAGTTCACATGAAGCCTGTGGTTGACTTCTCAACCCTGCTGGCAGAGATAGATGCCAGCCCAGAAATTACAAGCCCTAAATAAACAACAGGCTGGGAACTGAGCAGTAACAAGGAGAGGCCAGGGGCTGCTGGCCAGACAAGGATGACCAAAAAAGAAGAAACAAAGCTAAGATTTAAATATGACAAGAACGTTGTATCAATTTAGACTTCTAGGGAGGGTCTTTGAGAATTCAAACTGCAAGTCACAAAGCTCTCAAACTTGTCCTGCTTTATAAAAAGGCAGCTACTTAAACCAATCCCTTCATGTGCCAAATGAGAATAGTGAGGGGTGAGGATAATGACTTATTTACCACTGCTGAAGGGTACTTAGCACTGACAAGGGAGCTAAGTCACTAGGTCACTTATTACGTTGCAGACCTCCTGGGACTCCTCACTTTTTCCTGCACTGTATTGGTTTCTACCCTTAAAAGCCTTTCAACACCTTGAACATGCAAACTATCTGTGTATTCACAGCTAATACTTGTGCCTGAAGTAAGCTTATTTAGTCCTTTTTCTTGACAACCCTTCTTCAAATGTAACATTTCTTTTTTACAGATAAAATACACTTTGAAAACTAAAATAGAAGAGTCAGAGAGGCAAAGGATATCCATGCCTTAATTCTGAATCCCCTACAGAGCCCTATATTCACACTTGTATCCTGGACTCATTGTATAATCTGGGCAGCTGGAGGACAGTTAGTTTTCATAAATGAATTGACCTATGGAGCCTTCTCAGTTTAGAAAGACAAAATTTTAAGTGTATGTACAGGTTTTTTGGTGTTTTATTTTAACAAGATAACTGTTATTTCCACATTTTTGAAAACATAAACATTTAGAGGGAAATAATCAAAATAAGCTTTTATCTATTTACCCAATTATCTATCAATGTTTTGGTATATTTTTCCCAAGCTAATATTCCATGTGATAAGTACTACCTTTTTATACATTAAGCATAATATCAAGCTTTTGCTATAATCCAAGTGTTAAATCTACAAGTTGGTAATTTTATAGTTCTGATTTTACTTAGAGTACAGTGGTACCACAGGTGATGACCTCAGTTCTCTCCCTAATCCTGATTACAAACCAAATTGGATGAGAACTAGATCAAATTTCCCTAAAAGGTCAGCATTAAACCTTGAATTTGATTTGGTTCTTGTTGAACTTGGTTCAGAACCAAAATCACAGAAAAGAAACAAGCTCTGAATTGAAGTACCACTATATTCCAAATTTTCCATCACCATGTAAGGCTGCTCTCAACTATGTGTCAATGTGCCTTGGAGCCACCTGGGAATGGACTGAAATCTCCACAAACTGTGAGCTAAATAAACTTTTCCTTCTTTAAACTTGGGTGCCAGGTATTTTGTCTCAGCTATGAGGAAAAAGTAAGTAGGAAAATCACAGATTTTCAGTAGGATGAATTACAACAAGGTGAACATAGAGCTAGCAAGACAGCTCTGTGGTCTAAAGTACCTGCTTAGGCAAGCTTAGGCAGGCATAGGGGACCACCATTCCATCCCCAGCACGACATGCCATGCCAGCCCCACCCTCGTGGTGGCTTAGCCAGCCAAAAAATAATAATAATAAATAAATAAATGAATAAAAATTTAAAAAAGGAAAGGCACTGTGAACATAGCTGGCTATGTCCCATCCAGATCATGAACCAGAATATATGCATCCTGTGCTCCAGAAGGGATCTTCCCAGCCTTCCTGCATTCCACAACCTTCCTTCTCCCAAATGAGCCACTAGCAGACATCTAACAGCACTGATTAGTTTTTCACTATGTAGGGAACGCATGTAAACAAAAATCATATATGTTCCTCTGTGATCTGGCTTCTTTAGTGATTTTCAGAGTTATATTCAATCACATTGTTTCACATCAGTGTGGTCCTTATCGCCACATAGCATCTCATCGCCTGAATGAATACCTGTTTATTCACTTCACTCTTAACAGTCATTCTGTTTGTTTCAAGTTTTTGGTTATTCTACATTTAGTTAGTTATGCTGCATATTTCCAATTAAGTAAGGTCTTGTGTACTTACTGCTAAATATCTACCCCTTGATACTCTGGGTTTATTAATACCATGATAGGTGAGGTTGTATTAGAAACCTCATTCTATAATTAAAATCTATAACAAATGTTTACAAAGAAGGTTAATATTTTTAAGCAATGGCCAACCACTTAGATAAATTCTACAAGTTTATATCTGTAATCGATTTATCTATGGATTCATTGTGGTTTTATACATATACAGTTATGAGGCCTGTGAATAAACATGGCTTCATGACTTACTTTCCAATTCTTCTTCCTATGCTGTTCAGAGCTTTGCAAAATAGAAGTGATGGCAACAGGCATTACTGACTTAGGCCTGACATCACAGGAATGTTTGTAGCCCTATATTCTTATGACAAGCCCCTGAAATAAATCAACTTGAAGGAGAACAGGTGAGTTTTGGCATGTGATTTTAGAGGTTTCAGGCCACAGTTAGATGCTGTCATTGCCTCTTGGTCTGCGACAAGGCAGAAATCCCTATAGTGGAAGGGTGTGGGAGTCAGGAAGTGCAGGTAGAACGGCTAGGAAAAGATCCAGTCCTCAAAGACATGTCTGCATAACTTCAAAGAGGGCTCGCCTCCTATCTCAACCACACCATAAAATTATTATCTCATAATGATCCAATCACCTTCTGAAAGCCACACATCTGAGCACATGACACTTGGGTAGACATTTTAAATCTAAAATAACAATTATATACACATATTTATCATAGCTTTTTTTTAGCTATCTCTTATTAGATTTTTTTAAAAAGTCCTTTCTAATCTGAATTTCTTAAAAGATTTTTGGGATAAATAGCTACTGCATTTATCAGACGTACTTTTTATATATCTATTTAAGTTATTTTGCCTTTATTCTGTTAATATGGTATATGATATTGATTGATACATAATTATTGGTCCAACTTTGCATTCCTAAAATAAACATAATTTGGTCATGTCATTCATTTGTCATTGAATTCCGTTCACTAAGATATTTTGTATCAATGTAATTTTTTTCTTAAGTCTGTATTGGGTATTAATAGCTAGTTTACACTGGTCTCAGGAAATAAGATGAGAAGTACACTTTTTCTATTCCAGAACAGTTTCTGTGTGAATGACTTAATCTCTTCCTTAAACATTTGGTATACAATTAACTGAGGAAACCATCTAGACCTGCAGAGGCATTGGTATGGTGGGTTTTTGGTTTTGTTTCTGGTTTTTTCTTTTTAAAATTTTTATTTGGTTTTGTTTGGCATTAAACTTTTAAAGAATAGAATCAGAGCTAGCCAGATAGCTCATTGGACTAAAGTGCCTGCTTAGGAAGGTGCAGAAACTGGGGTTGGATCCCCACAGTGCTATTCTGGCCCCGCCCCCAGGGTATGCTGAGGCAGCAAATGAGCCTGGTCATGGTGGCCTTCACCTGTAAGGACCACTACAAGTCCAATCTGTGTAGTGAGAGTCTATAGACCCTGTACTAAGTACATAGAAAAATAAATAAAACAAAAAAATGAAGAATGAAATCATTTTCTTTAGTATATTAGGACTGTACAGATATCCTATTTCTTCTATGCAGTTTTAGCAAATAATTTAGTTATTTATCTCAAATTTTAGTTTATTATAAAATTATTAATAAAATCCTCTTCCCTTGGTACTGCTATAATTTATAACGATACCTGCTTCTCATTCCTAATATTGGTTATTTCGTGTGTATACATTTTTCTTGAGCCTAACAAGGATTTTTCATTTTTTAAATCTCTTCAAAGAGTCAGCATTTGGCTTTGGGGTTTCTACCTACTATATCTTCGCTTTGTATTTCACTAATTTCAACTATTACCTTTATTATTTCTTTCCTTCTACCTTTTTTTTTTAATTTTAGGGAAGGGTCTAGGGGGTGTTCAGGGTCTCACTACTAGATCAGACTCATAGAGATCCACTTGTTTGCAGCCTCCCAAGAGCTGGGATTACAGACGCCCACCACCACACCTAGTCTCAATTGCTCTCTAAGCATGCCCCAGGGACAGGCCAGCATGGCAGGTCTAAGGACCGAACCCCCAGCTCCTGCGCCTGCTTGCAGGCACTTTAATCCACTAAGGTATTCGGCCAACCTTATTTCCTTCTACTTTTTTCATGGCTTAATTTCTTCTATTGTTTTTAACCTTAACTATTTCTTTCAAGCAAACTGAATTATGCGCTCTCCCTTAGACAACCCTCGTACTTGCTGGCCTCCTTGCCTTTGCCCTGGTAATTGTCATTGTTTATAAACCATACTTCCCTTTATCAAAATGATGCCAGTTCCTCAAGGCCCTCCTCAAATGCTACTTCCTCCAAGAAGCAGTCACTGCCTTCTCTTATTTAATATCCCTTATGTTCCCATACATAATTTTGCTGTTCATATGTCACTTTTATAAGGTGGGTTACATACTTCCTTCCATTAGTATCCTAAGACTGAAAGCTTTGGCCTTCCATGGTACTTTGAACAAAGCACCCATTCAGTAAACAGTAGTAGTATCCCAGAGCCAACTTCAGGAGTTGTCCTCCCACAAACTAACCCAGTTGAATACCAGTAAGTTGCTCAAATGTTTACAATCAAAAACATGGTAAGAATAATTTTGACATAGAAAGGAAAGAAATCTGAATTTTGGTAAACCTTACTTTTTTATAAATGGCAGCCATAAACCATCTTTATTTTTCTCTATCATTTAAAACTTACCATATCTCCCCTTTTAGGGAAAGCAGTGAAATCACTACTACCATGACCACCACCTCCTTGTAAAGAAAAGCTAAATCCTCAACCAACCCCAACTCCATTTAAGGAAGACAGTCAAGTGGAACAAAGTTTTCTTGCAAGTTGAAAGATGAGAAGATAAAATTTACTAAAAGGAAACAGCTAAAGGATAATTATGATATTAAGCCTCCATAATGCACATTGAAAACATAGGGCTTTTCAAGTTTGAACGAGTTGCCATACTGTTCAAAAAAAAAAGTCTTTAGAGTAAAACTAGAAATGTAGGAGAGTCGCAGGCAATGTGCGGGCTGTATGTACATATTTGGAGACCTGATAACACACATATTTAAAATGGATCGCCCTTGATTAGAGAACAATGAACAGCTCTGCCCCTTTGCAAAAATATCACATAGGCATCTCTAGCAGTCTGAGCTGTCTTTACTGTTCAACAATACAAACCTCAGTGTATAGTTTCTAAAGTCAATGTTGACAGGAAAACCAGTTGAACTTATGGGTCATCTATGGAAAAATCAGACAGGAGTGGACAGCACAAGGGCTTTGACCAGAAGCTTATATTCCCATCTCAGCTGCCAACCAATTTACTCTAAGACCTTAAGTAGCCTACTTGTTTTCTCTACACCACAGCGTCTCCACCTATAAAATGGGCATGTTTATGCCTATTCAAAGATCTGTTACAGGGGCAAAGGACATAGCTGAGAGGCTTAAGTGCCTGCCTTGCAAGTGTAAGGACCCTCATACCAAAAGAAAAAATTAAAAAATCTGTTGCAAGTGCCTGGCCTCCATACGTAGTATTCTTATCGTTAGAGTATCAAAGGTGCTGTTTTGTTGTTACTGTCATAATTGTTTAGTGCCCACAGAACGATTGTTTTGCAGTACTAGAGATCAAACCCAGGGCCCTGCACATGACAGGCAAGTGCTCTCTCAGAGAACAACAAAGTGTAAAGTGAATACATAAATGCTTTTGAAAATTTATAACAAAAGACACACTGCCATTAGAAATCCTCAAAATATTCTCCGTCACTTCAACACATTCTATTGCTCTTTTAACTTTCTGAAGTAGTTTTCCAATTCCTGTTTTGGGAGTGTGTTTAGTTGTTCTGTCATGGCCATTTCCAGGTCCTAAATCAACTCAAAATCTAGACACTTTCTCGTTATTTTTGCTTTAGGGAAGAGGTAGAAATCAGCTTCCCAGGTCCAGTGAATACAATGAGCCTGCTTTTCTGCTGAACAGCACTTGACCATAGTATTCATCTTACTTCTTATCACATCTTGCAATGATACTCACAAAAGAAGACTTCAAAAACTACTCCAGAAAGTGGCAAGAATGATGTCATAGGGCCAGGGAGATCGCTCAGTAGAATAAGCACATGCCTGAAGCTCAGGGTCCTGAGTTCAATGCCCAGTAACACACACACACACACACACACACACACACACACACACACACACAAGGAATGATGAAATAACTGTGTTCAGAACAAGGGGGAGTAGTCTGAGGGTAATGAATGCGGTATCTCTTTTCCAGTAATCTTTTATAACTTAAACACACACTACTTTTTGATCAAATGTTGAACATACCCAAATTCTTAAGGGCTAAAAGTCATCACTATAGCTTGACCAGAAAAAAAAAAAAAATGGGTTTGACCGAAATTTCCAATGTATGCAGCATGCTATGAGAAAAAAATAATTTTAATTAAGACTCAAAACAGACCAAGGATGAATGAAATAGACCTAAATATGGCCTAGAACCAAAAGGAACATGGCAACCACTATATAGTATCTCTTGATTCAATCACAGTACTCTGATACGTTCATGAGAGTTACACCATTATGCTTCATAGCCTAGGTTTGATGTGAACTCACTGTCATATTTCCTAGCTGGGTGACCTTGGGAAAGATGCCAAGCAGTAGCTCTTGTGTGTAGCATGTTACAGTACATCCCTTCCACACTTTGCAAATCTGAATGGGCTTCATGTCACCAAACACCAAGAAGTATCTTAATAGAAACTTTACCCCACGGAGGTCAGCACCTCCGCTCCAAGTAGTCATCCACCTGGGCACAAAGGGAAATCTCATAATATCAAATCAACCTTCACACTCATGCTGTACTTGAATGCAAAGTAATCCTATTTTATGAGTTGCACAAATATGTCTCAGAAACTAAGTCAAACTTAATCCTGTGTTATACATGAGTTCTACCTTTAAAAAAAAAAAAGAAAGAAAGAAAAGCCTAGTAGAGACAAAACACTCATTACACACCTGACTTCTTAATCCACTTAGGCTAACAAATTCACCAGATCACATTATACTTTATGTAGCTTTTCTTAAAACTTTTACATGCCTCACATATTTTCCATTTGATAATTTCTGCTATGATAGCAGAAAGTTGGTTTTCTTAATGAATACATATTATTTAAAGTATTTGACAAACTACAATAAAGGAACTCTATGAATTTTCTTTTCAATCTGGGCTGTGAAGTGTGAAGCTTTAAGCTTGATCTCAGTAACTGTCCTGACACTAGGATTGGCTGGTTTTTGTTCTGCTTTTTTACATTAAAAAGCAAATGTGCTTTGTTCTGTGATTTTTGGAGCAGCTCTATGAACTTGGCTCAGAAAGATTGAGAAAAGCTATTCACAAATAGAGCTCACAAGAAGAAAACCAAAATTATGAAACATGGAGTAAGAGAAAATTGGTAACATCTTTGTGAGCCCCTGGATCAAGCTGTGCCTGAAGCAGTACCCTGCTTTTTTTCTATGTAAGCAAATTTCCTTTCAGTTGTATTCATTTTGGATTAGATTTTTATTCACCTAGAAGTTCTGAGAAAAAAAATTTTGAGATTGACAAATGCTACCATTGCTATAAATCTTTTTTCTTTCCAAGTACATCTTTATGAATGAAACCAAGAAAGTGAAACTATTGGACATCATGTCATGGCAAGTCTGTAACAAAATAAATTAAAAACATATTACTTTAAAAGAATTAGATTAAAGAAAGAAAACTGAAAAGCACAATCTTGCTAACTGCCATTCTGATTGACAGTTCTCTATAACAACAGAAAAGAGGAACTTAGTAAAGAATCTTCAGAAACAAAGTGAGGAAAAGGAGAAATATATCTATAAGAAACTAATTTTTCAAAGAAATGCACACAATGTTCCACATGCAAAGTTGGAACATACCTGCCAGACCAAATCAGGACCAAAATTAAAAGTTGGAGCTTCCTGCAAGAAGATAAATTATGAGTAACTTTATCCACTGTGTTTCCTCTTACTTACTTTCAGATGATCTCAGACCCCCAGCTCCAAATGCCTGGTGCCTGTAACATCTGCAAGAGTACTGCTCCCACTTTAAAGTGGCCTCTCCAATACTCACCCACAGTGACATGCTATTGCAACTCTCAAAGTTCAAAGGGGCACACAGAAATCTATAGACCTACTAGGCTGCATTTCCACCCAGCGCTTGAAGTTAGGTAAGATCCACAGATCTGACAACAAACACTCTTCTCTAATTGATACAAAGTGCCTAAAGAGTGATCCAAAAATGTGATAAACTTTTAATTTTTAAAAATTATTATGGCAAAAGGTACTTATTATCATCAACTAAGCCCCCTCAAAAAAGTCTCTCTTACTTCAAGGACACCTTTTCATTCTTGACACTTTCTGAAGCAGTTCTAAAAGCTATCTTACTTAAGTACCTTTAATTGTGTTGTTATGGCTTCCTAGGTGTTCCAAATTGGTTCAAATCATTTATCTTTTATGTCATTTTGACTTTGGGGAAGAGCCAGAAATTGCATGGTGCCATAACTGGTAAATAAGCTAAGTCAGGACATATCTCCAAGTCATTACAGACATCCCCTTATGATAGATGGCACACAGGGGGAACCATCACTGCATTTTTCTTATCCTTTCTCATAAAGGCACCCACAAGAGTTCTTCCAGAATTGCTTCAGCAAGTGGGAAGAACATGGTTTCTCTTACATAAAAAAAAAAATTATACATAAACAGAAAAAACAAAAGATAGATGATAAGAGGTAAGGAGAAAGATCTTTCTCAAATGGAAAGGTGATTAAGACTTGGTGGGGAAGAAGTTAAGAGATGAAAAAAGAAATATATATATATACAAGAAGTATGTTCAAACCAAGCGAAAGTATTTTGAAGGGGGTTAATGGCAATGTGACTTTTACTGTTCTTCTTTTTTTTTTTTTTTTGTTTTTGTTTTTTAAACTTAAACATTAACCATAGGGTCTGACCAAACCTCCCATGTAGGGATGTTTAGGATTCAGAAGCTTACCTCCAATGTCTCTCAGAAACAAAAAGATGGGTAATAACTTATGTTCTCTAATCCTTGTCATGTACCTGAAACCATGGGGTCAGTTTACTCTAAGAAAGCTCTTTTAAAGATTTTTCCAGGACAGTAGGTACCATATTCCCAAAGCTAAGCCACAACAGGGTCCTATACTCCACCCTCTGGATTTAAAGATCACTTCTATTTGGTAGTCAACTCTTGTCTTGCATAACGTGTGTGGCCAACATTCTCTCCAATTTCCAGTGCACAGAACTGGATGAGATCACAGCCTCTGTCATGAGCTATACACATGGCCAAGGCGATGACCCTCTACCAGCTGCCTCCATAACTCAATTTAGGTGTGTTCAGTACACATGTTAATGGAACCCAGATTTCTTTACAGACAAAACATAAGGCAGTGCTTTTATAAATTAACAGGCATCCAAAAAGAAAAACTCAGGCTGTTTCCTGACAAAATATATTGATTTTCACGTGTCCTGAAAATGTGTTCCGAAGCCTGCAAAACAGCATCATTAGCAGCCATACTAAAAGAACTTTAGCCTTAATTTAATGATAACATGTATTCGTGAATTTGCCATAGTAATGTTTTTATGCCTTCCTATATAGACAGTGTTTTTAATCTCCTAATGATTTTATTTTCTAATAGGACATCAAAACTAGAAAAGGTAGACTAGAATTTAAAATGATCCTTACTTTAAAAAGTCACCAAACCATAGCAATGTCTTTGTACCAAGATATAATTAGCAAGAAAATACCACATTAGGAGAGATGGTCAGGTTTGCCAAAGATTTCTAAAACTTATTTTTCCTTTATTTAAAAAATGACAACTTGGAAATAGACTGACTATATCTCCCCTTCTAATTTCCTTTTTGTATTAGGGATTAGACAGGTAGATGGAAGGAGGATTGAGCCACTATATGCAAAATAAAAATCAAGTCCTTCATGCCTACATATTTGCTTTTTCTAGTTTTTTTTTT
>PVJA010005173.1:0-80578 GCA_004027025.1 Myocastor coypus | reverse complement strand
TTTTTTTGTCTTTTTGAGACAGGGTCTTTCTGTACAGTTCAGGCTGGCCTTGAGCTCAGTTTTGTAGCCCAGGCTGGTCTCGAACTCTCACCGATCCTCCTGCCTCAGCCTCCCTAGTACTGGGATTACAGGCGTGCACCACCACGCCCAGCTTCCATGAAACATTCTTGTAGAAATAGTCTCACTGGAGCTAGGGAGACAGCTCCATGGCACAAGTGCCTGCCTGGCAAGAGAGAGAAAAAAAAAAGAAAAGAAATAGTGTCCCTGGAAATCCTGTTTCCAGACCTCTTATGTCCCTCGATAGCTTTCTCTTAACAAACCTTTCCTACTCAGAACTCCTTTTGTGCTTTGGAATTAATTTTTTCAGTATTTGGCGGACATGGACTCAGTACCTCTGCCAGCTAGCAGGCTGGAAGTTACTTTTCACCCATCACAACAAACACAATGTTCTTTCCCATGAAAAGTCACAACATTAAAATATCATCTTGGAAGCAAACCCTCACCAACCCCCAAAACTGCTAGTGCCTTGGTTTTGATTTTCCCTGCTTTGAGAACTGTGAGAACTAAATTTCTGTTTATAAATTATCCAGACTCTGATATTTTGTTACAGCAGCAACAAGATTGAGCCAGGTCCATCTCCCTCTCTTCTTTTGTCCCCTCCCCCTCCCCCTCCCCCCTTCCCCTCTAGCCTCCCCTCTCTTCCCCTCCAGTCCCAACTTTCCCTCTCTTCTCTTCTTCTCTCCTCTCTCTTCCTTCTCTCCTTTTCTCTACTAGTGCTTCCTCTTCCATATTTACTACAGAATGATGTGGTCAGACTCCACAGCTCAGTCTGTATCTTTGGTGTCTCACTCCTAGTGTCTTTTACCTGAAAAGCTTTCGGTGACCTCTAATCACAGGCCCAGAGGCTCCACGCATGACCACAGTGCCTAATCCTAATCAAGTACACAGTCGTTAAATCTATGTGAGGAGCTTAATAGTATGTTCCAGGCTAGAAAGTCTAATAGGGAAGTAAATCTATCGGAAATAGCATCAGCACAATGCGGAAGTTCAGACTGTCACCCTGCTGAACTTCTTTCTTATGCTTGCATCTGATGCCCTGTTTTTTCTCAAGATAACATGTACTATGTCTTTACCACACCTTAAGTTTTTATTAAACTCTTACATGCTTCTCTGTATATCCACTGAATCTTCAAATGAGGTAGCTATTATTAGCCAGGCATGGTAAATATTTTGGCTTATATCTAGCTATCCCACCCAAAGCCTCACAGGCCCATAAGCAGGGCTTTTTGGAGCTAGCTGGATCTAAGGTGTGTAATATCAGGATTGTGAGTGTATACTACTAAATCAGTCCATTGATTGATTTAGCATGGTTCTAGGCATAGATAATAGGAAAGGTGCGGAGGGGACTGCCTTAGTTACTCTTCTCTCATTGCTGGAACAAATACCCGACACTCAAAATGAAGGAAGGAAAGGTTTATTTAGCTCTCAGTTACTGGAGGTTTCAGTCCATATTCAGCTGGCCCAAGGCTGAGTGGAAAAGGGCAGAGAGCATCCAGTTCATGGCGGCGGAACAGCAACAAAATGGTAGCAGAGGCAGCCAATCAATCAGGGCAGCAGAGCCACAGTGTGAGTCTGTCTCTCTATCTTTCTTTATATTACATTCAGGCTCTCCGCCTTAGCCTATCCATCTTAGGCCATACTCATAATCCCAGAAGTACTTAAAACACATAATCCGGGCCTGACGGGATGGTTCAGTGGTCTAAAGCCCCTGCTTGGGAAAGCTTGGGCGGCCTCAGGGACTGTGGTTCAATCCCAGGCACCACATGCTGTGCCAGCCCGGCCCTCAGGATGGGCTGAGCCAGCCATAAAAATGTGTGAATAAACAAACAAAGGTTCTGAAACAAAAAATAAATAAATAAAATAAAATAAATTATTAAAAAAATACATAATCCCAGGGATCATGGATCAGGTCGCAAACTCCAGATCAGAACTAAAACACATAATCCCAGTGACTCATGAGTCAAGTCTCAATCTATAGAAGTCCCTATCCCATGACTGCATGAGGCTTTGGGGGACAACTAGACATAAACCATAAAGGGATGCACAAGGGTTTGATCTTTTTATTTATTTATTTATTTTTATTTTCTTGTTTCAGAACTTTTGTTTGTTTATTTTTATGGCAGGCTCAGCCTACCCTGAGGGCAGGGCTGGTGCAGCATGTGGTGCCGGGGATCAAACCGAGGTCCCTGAAGCTGCCTAAGCTTTCCTAAGCAGGCGTTTTAGACCACTGAGTCATCCTGCCAGGCCCTATGGGTTTGATCTTTGTTTCCAAGATGGTATTTCATTGTTGTGACTTTTCATGGGATGAACGAAAGGGAAAAGGAGGCTGGCTTTGCTGCTTTACTGCCTTCTTCCCTGCCTCACCATAGTCTGTTTCTCCTCTCTGATGCCCTGTTGCCATGCCTCCCTGCTTTGAAGCTAGCCGACCATGGATGGAGCCCTCTTCTAACCATGAACTAAAATAAAACTTCCCTCTTTTAACTTTTAAGGTCAGATATTTTTGTCCCAGCAATGAAAATGTAATTATGACAGCAATTTGAACCTCTCATCTCACCTACTCAGAGGCAGAGGCTGGAAAGTCACAGATTTGCTGGCAGTCTGGGCAATTCAGCAAGACCCCATACACTAACAAATGGATGAGTCCTTACTCACGCCATTACTAAGTGACGCAGCCAGCCCCGAGACCTAACTCTAAGCCTGTTCATTCTACATTCCAAGGCACCAGCAGACTCTGATAGATGTTGGTTTTGACAGTCTGCTTGGGCTTCCCCTTTTTGCTTTTTAATATAGATCTCTTTTCTGACATTTTTGGTTGGCAAACAAAATAGATGCACAGCTTCCTTCTAAATAAAGGGTCTTTTGCAGCACCCTGCCCATGTCTAAAAGCACCCCTCCTGTCTTTAGCCCTTCCTGCTCTTCTCCCCAACTTGTCGCTGTCTCCGAGATAGTTTCGACAAAAGAACTGGAACAGGAAGGGGTTTTTAAACAGACTGTCCTTTTCTCTAAATAATTAAAGAAGATGCTATCAGGGCGATCAGGTTTTTATTAGCCCTTCTCAGGTTCACTGTCACTTGCTCGCATTGAAGGCAGGATTGAAGGCTGGCATAGACCGCGGACATCGCACAGGGCTCGAATCCGGAGAGTCTGTGGCGGGCGCATGGCCGAATTCAGTACCTCGCCTCTGGTCTGACCCTGCCCGTGGAATGCACAATCAGCCTGCATGATGGGTTACAGCTCTTTGGAAACATTTAGGGAAATGAATGTGCAAAAAAAAAAATGTGAATGAAATAACTGTTAAGCCCTGAAAATAGTGGGTGTATCACGGGCAGCGAGGCTTTGAGAATACTAGCCCCAGGCCCGCGGTGAGGGCTGAGCAACTGAACCAATGGGAAATAAGCACCAGGACAAAAAAAAGTCTAAAGGAGAGATGTGAAACACAGCTTCCATTCAAACATGTCTTCTAAATCTCTGTCACAGCCCTGTGCTCTTTGCATTTTCACTCCCGGTAGAATAAGCAGGCCAGGAACGCACCCTGCACAGTGGGAGTCTCACAGCAGCCCTAGGACAATAAGGAGGAAATTGGTTTTCCGGGAAGCAATTTCTCTATCGGCAGAGCAGTGATGCATTTGCATAGAGGAGAGGTTAGGCTGACAGTTGGAAGGATTCCATCTGCTACTCAGAGTCCTCATTTGGATAGCTGCAGTGTTCAAAGGACATCAGCAAATGCACATTTGAATATGGGAACGAGTGCTGATCTAGAGATTGGGAGCCACCAGTCCGTAGGAATGAGCTGGAATTGGTCTCGCCTCAAGGCTTTGCTCCGATTCTCTAGGGTGCCTTCCTTTCTGTGACTACTGTACATATACAGCGAGGTCAGACAGTGCACAAAGCAGAGGGTCCGGAGCAAGCTGAGGATTGAATAATAAATATTTATAGGATCCATCTCATTACATGGCTTATGTAGATTCCTGGTTTAGTATTTGTCAGTTTGACCTCATGCCTTGAAAACACTAGGATTTACTATGCCAGGGAATTTATTAGTTTATATAACTTCATTTCACTTACATTTTGTTTGTCTTTTGAGACAGGGTCTTGTTACGCAGTTCAGGCTGGTGGCCTTAAGCTATGTCACACAGGCTGGCCTGAAAATAACTGTGATCCTCCTGTCTCAGCCTTGGGAGGGCTGGGATTACAAGCATGTGCCACCATGCCCTGCTTTATATTGATAAAACTGTTTTATTTTTTAATTTTTTTCTTGTTTCAGAACTTTTGTTTATTTATTTCTTTTTATGGCCCGCTCAGCCAGCCCTGAGGTCAGGGCTGGTGCAGCATGTGGTGCCGGGGATCGAACCGTGGTCCCTGTAGCCTCCTAAGCTTTCCTAAGCAGGTGCTTTAGACCACTGAGCCATCCTGCCGGGCCCTTATTTCATTTATTTATTTATTTATTTATTTATTTATTTATTTATTTATTTATTGTAATGGCCGGCTCAGCCTGTCCTGGGGGTAGGGCTGGCGCAGCATATGGTGCTGGGGTTCAAACCACAGTTCCTGCTGCTGCCTAAGGCTTTCCTAAACAGGTGCTTTAGACCACAGAGCCATCCTGCCAGCCCCTGCCCTGCTTTATATTATTTCATTTCATCTCATTTCATTTAATTTCAGACAAGGTCCCTCTGTGTAGTTCAGGATGGCTTTGTATTTGTGATCCTCCTGCCTCAGCCTCCTGAATGCTGGGATCACAGACATAAACCATAATACTTGGCTGTATCTTGGTCCTTTTACCATAATATTTCTAGGAGGAGAAATTAAAACTTTGGAAAATGATAACTACTTTAAATAGAATGCTATGCTCTTTGACATATAAGTACATTTAATTCTCAAAATTCCTTTTGGATCAGCGTCCTGGGTTCAAGAACAAGGGTAAAAGACCCTGGGCTTTCTCTGACTTCACGTGTGACTTCTCTCGTGCTCAGGGGATGCCTTGCCCATTCTGGGTTAAAGCAGGCACTGTGGGGTTAGGTCAGCCCGGGGAGGGAGAGCAGCCTGGAACAATGGCCCCTTCTTGTCTCCTCGACCCACGCCCTGTTGACTCAACCTTGGGAGTTGAAAAAACAGAAAACATTTCTGCCTACAGCTTCCTCCCCCGCTAGTCATTCAGTCTCTGAGATTCAGCTGCCTCAACTATGAGAGGAGGGGATTGCAGTGGATGATCTTTCCGCAGCAGGAGCCATAAATCCCCTTTTCTAGGGCAGTACCAATTAAAATAATCTGTTCAGCGTCCCTGTAAATGCACTAGGGTTTGTCAGGCTACATGTCCTAGTTTTGGGTCCTGAAAATATGGTCACTATATTTATAAGATCACTTTCCGTGCTAATATTCTATGCCACTAGGATTCTAAGTAGGTAACAGCTTTACGTGCCTGTTCTAATTACTCTCCTCTCCCCATGACCTTGGGGAAGTTGGTTTACCACTCTGGGAGTCAGGCTCTTATCTATAAAATTAGAAATAATAAAATCTTATCTCAAGACAGGGAGCTGGACCAGCTAGAGTATTCCTCTGGATAAAGATTTATGATTCAGTGACTTGGGACCCAGTTGTTCTGAGTAATTTCACTACCTGGATCCTTGGATATTTTAAGAGGCTTGTAAAAAAAAAAAAAATTGATAATAATGAAAAAGTGGGGCAAGGCTGTAGCTCAGCAGCAGATCATTTGCCCAGGATGTTGGGTTTGATCCCAGGTGACTCCAAATAAATAAATTAAAAAATGCCCGGAGTACAGGGCAGATGCATTGATAGCTTCTCTGAGGATAATGTCTGTTTGTCACCTGGGACAAAACCGGGACCCACTGTTGCTGCAGGCTGTGAAGAAAGGAATCTTCTGGTGATGTCAGTGGGCTCTCAGGCAAAATTTCCTGTACAGTCTTTCTTTGGAGAACAGAGGAAGCCTCTCAGGAATTCATGCCCAAGTCCTAAAAATGTCACCACGTTAGTTATTTCTTCTTCTTTCCTCCAGTATTTCTATTACTAAAGAAAATTCTAGAAATGAAACATTAGGAATTCAAGGACTCCAAATCTGACTGCAGTTATGAAGTGTGTTAGGCTAGAAAGGTATTTTAGCCATTCCGGACATAGTTCCTTCATAGAATGTTTGATAACATGACCATTTTATTTCCATTTATATATTTGGCACATGGTCTCACTACGCAGCTCTGACTTGTAGGGATCCTATTTTCAGCCTCCCCAGCACTAGGATTACAGGTGTGCACCACCATACCTGGACTCAGACACCAGCTCAGTGTACCCTGGGTGAGGGCCAGTGATGCATGCTGGACCAGGGATTGAACCCTGGTCCCTGTGCTTGCCTAAGCAGGTGCTAGTCCGCTGAGCTATCCTGCTGGCCCAACATAACCATTAAAAAACAAAGACAGATAATATTCTCTCAAAACACATTTCAGGGTTTTGTTTTTTAAAAGAAACCCAAACTGTGGACCAATGTAAAGGGAACATAAATACTGTGAATTGTGAGGGAGGAAAGAAAGTCTGACCTCAGAGCCAGGTCCTGACTATGCGTGGTGTGTGCGGTTCTACAGCCTCCCCGTGTCCTGACTCCTATCCTTGAGGACACAGGTCTCTATTGTAGGGACAGATTAGGATGAGCACAGCTCTTGCCTCACTTTCTAGGCCCTTACATATCTTGAAAAGCTGTGTCCATGTGCCATGGTAACTATGCTGGCCTTGTGCAGAATTGATTGTTAAGATGCCAGGAAGATGCCCACGCAGTCCTCTCCACAGTACGGTGCCCACAGGCTGGGAGGACTCAGCCAACACCAGGGCTGTGGAGTGGGTGGAACAGCTGGCCCAGCGGAAAGCTCCAAGGTAGCCTGCTTGGAGATTCTGTAGAGCCTTAGATGGTAGATTTTGGCTATCAGCAGGGAGAAGGCTTAGTCCTGAGAGAACCCTCTTTTTCTGCCACAAGTAGGCAACAATACCTTCTTTCATTGACCTTCCAGGCCCCCAGTAGGGTGAAATGTTCCAGAGGTGTATGTATTGTGAGTTGTGAAGCATTTCTACCTAGGTCTCCATCAGCTGTGTCTTATTCTTATTCTTTTTTTTTTTTTTTTTGCATTTTAGGGAAGGGTCTACAGGGTGGTCAGGGTCTTACTACCAGATTGGACTCACAGTGATCTGCCTTGTTTACAGCCACCCAAGAGCTGGGATTACAGGCACGTGCTACCACACCCAGCCTCAATTGCTGTCTCAGGCTGCCCCAGGGGCAGAGCCACATGGCAGGCCGGGGTCTCGGATCCCGACCCCTGGGTCTGCTTGCAGGTGCTTTTTGGCCGGCCCTCTTGTTCTTAGCTTCATGCTTGTTATACAGCAGATGCCTGCTGACCATTCAGATTACTGTTGAAAGCATAATGGTAATGATAAGATACTCCTAGTTGACCCTTCATTCGCCATAAGCAAGTCAATTCTTTTTAACTTCTTCGCCTGTCCATTTTTCCTCCTTCGGCAAGGATAAGGTTTGTGAGTGATAGGCACACGGCCACCTAAGCTGGGAGCTGGGAGCTGGGAGCCAGGCAGCTTGGCCAGGAGCCCTGTGCGCCCGATGCCATGGGAGGGGGCGGAAGCTGGGAGAGCCCTCCCACCTGCGTGTTCCCAGCAGGACCCTCGCGCTGGCCTGCGTTCCTTTGCCCTCTTCCCCTCTTGTTCAGCACAACCGCTGCTGGATCTGGCTCAGATGTGTCTGCCTGTCCACAATCTCCTCTGCGTCTGCTTAAATCAGGACACACTGACTTACGATGCTCCCCTGAAAACAATCTGTCTGTCCCCTCCCAGTCCATCTAAAAACAATCATGGAGCAGAAAAGTTGACAGAAAGTATGGAACCACTCAAGAGGCTGGGAAGCTCCACTCCAGAAATACTGAGAGAATATCACTTTAGAAATAAACAGGTTCAGCTCCAACTCTAGTTTACGAGCTGGGAAAGTCAGGGCGAGTTCCTTAACCTCCCTGGCCCTTGGTCTCTTCACTTGTAAAAGGGGAGTGCCTAGAGCAGTGCGCAGGTCGAGTAGGACTTTTTGTTTTGTTTTAATGAGAATTAAATAAACTCATTTTCTTAAGTTTTATAGGTGCTAGTCTTCATTATCATTTTCGGATTGTGTGGACTTCAGCCAGTCTTTTCAGCATTCTTTCTAGAGAAAACTCGCAGCAGCACTAAGGAACGTTGTCACACTCTCTCCGAATCTGCTAGTGGCTCCTTCCTGCCCTCCAGACCACATCTAAACTCCTCAGTAGCATCTCTAGAGCCTGCAGGTGGATCTGAGCTGACCGCCCTCAAGGCCAAATGCGGCACTACCAAGAAGATAGTCCAAGCTGAGGCTACTTCATGCAAGGCCTGGAAAGTGAAGGGAGCAGGAGGACCGCAGGGCTAATGCTCGCGGGGCAGGAACGAGCCGTCGTGCTGGCGCTGGGACGCCCAGCTTGCTCCATGGCCCACCGCTTACTGGATACGAGACCTTGGGCAGTTACTGAACTTATTAGTACGTTTTCTTTTTCTTTTTTAAAAAATTATTTTTTTTTCTTGTTTCAGAACTTTGTTTATTTATTTATTTTTATGGCTGGCTCAGCCTGCCCTGAGGGCAGGGGTGGCGCAGCATGTGGTGCCGGGGATAGTACCACGGTCCCTGCAGTTGCCCAAGATTTTCTAAGTAGGCGCTTTAGACCACTGAGCCGTCCCGCTGGGCCCTGTTTTCTTTTTCTTTCTTTCTTTCTTTTTTTTTTTTGAGACAGGGTCTCACTATGCAGTTCAGGCTGGCCTTGGGCTCACTTTTGTGGCCCAGGCTGGTCTCGAACTTGCACCAATCCTCCTGCCTCAGCCTCCCAAGTGCTGGGATTACAGGCGTGCGCCACCACCCCCGACCCTTAGTACGGTTTCTTATTTATAAAATTTTAAAGAAGACAGCTACTGCATGAGGTTGTGAGCAAGGTAAATGTGAGCTAAGACAGGGGCCCTCCATATCTTCAGCTTCTGCCTCCAGTGAGTCAAACTACTGCAGATGAATATTTTGTTAAATTTACCTATACCGAACATGTATAGACTCTTGTTATTAGTCTCTAAACAATGCAACATTACTACACAGCATTTACACCATTAACATTTCAAGTAACCTAGCAGTGGATTAAGTATGCAGGCCATGTATATAGGTTATAAGCAAATCTTCTGCCATTTCATACAAGAGACTTGAACATCCATGGATTTTAATCTCCACAAGTCCTAGAACCAATTCTCCATGGACAGAGGCCCAGTGACTAAGTAACATTTTCTGCACAATTTCATACCCATTGCTGATATTTAAGAATTGTTCATTCTTATTCTGAGGTCAGAAGAGAGGAATATAGTGCCAATTTTTGATATATAAAAGGTAGAAGAGGAGACGAGGTACAGAGAAAACAGTAGCATGTGGAACAGAATCCAGACGGACGACCACCCCTGGGCAGCCCACCCAGGAGGCTGCGGCTGGGACCAGGGAGCAGAGGAAGCAGTAAAAGTAAAAGGAACGTGAGGCAAAGATCTAAAGATGGAATGACAGATTGGAGACAGGGAGGAGAGTTAACTCCAAGGTAACGCTGGATGGATACTAGGTCCAGAAAATGCCCTCAAATAAGTATCCTTTCATCTAAATTGATGAAATGGCATATATTTTCTCTTTTGGAAAGTCACAATGTATATTAAAGGAGATAGGCAAACCCTGAAGAGCAGAACCACTGAAACATTTGATGAATCTAATAGTTTGGAAATTGTGTGACCACAGGATGTCCTTGCCTGGGTCTTCCCACAGAGTAATATCTCCAAGTGCCAATGTTAAGTAGGGGCCTCTTTGGAATACACCTTGGGAGGTAAGTTGTGGGCACAGTGTGAGAGTGTGAGCAGGGCTGAGGTACACACACACACACACACACACACACACACACACACACACAGCACGCAATGTTACTGTTTTTCTCCCCTCTGTTCTTTGACGGGCTCTGGCAATCGGGAGCCCAGGAGGACAGCTTAAAATTAAACGCACATTTCCCCTTCCTGGTCAGGTGCAGATGTTGGCTCCTGCTCTCACTCCTACCCACTTCCTTCTCCAATTCAGTTTGCCTGCTCCAGAGTGAGCCACCTGGATAGATGTTGCAATATCGATTCTTTCCAGGGAGCTGCCCCTGGCGTTCGGTCAGATTCATGGTGTTTTACTTAGTCTTTCTGTGTTAGAGAATCAGCCGAGGCCTGTGAGAGGTTTCTTTGGGGTAATATCATTATTACAGTTTTTCCTTTTCTCCGGAATCGAGGCCATTTTTTTTTTTTCCCCCTGAAGGACTTCTTGGCATTTCCGTGAGGTTTATTATTCTGTTGTGCTTGAAAGATGTGGCATCCTGTTTACCCTGCAAATAGTAAAATGAAATTCCCCCCTAGGACCTCTCGCTGAGCCTCAGGGTCAGCGCTGCTGGAGGAATCCCATCTGTCCTGGATCAGCACCCTGGCCCCAGGAGACGAGGCAGGGCGTGCAAGGCAAATGGACTAGCTGAGGCGATGTTGCCCTCTAGGTTTGAGTGTACATTGCAACCGTGAGTAAATGTCAGTAAAACCAATGCAAAGAGTGCAGGAGCTCATGAAATGCAGTTTACCCCTGAGGGTCATGGGCCCGGGATGTATCACACAGACGGTCTCAGTTTTCAGAGTTCCATCAAGTCATGTTTCTGCATAAAGAAACATCCCCAGACAATTCCTTTGAAACCCAACTTCCTGACCTCATATGACTGAGCAGCCTAGCAAACTTACATGCCAGCCGGCTCCCTGATGAGGTCTCTATTCAGTTCTGCTCTGGTCGTCTAATGGTGACACTAACTCTGACCCTAGGATAATCTTGGCTATCAGTAGTGCATCCTCAGAGGTGGGCTGTGTTCTTCATCTTCCAGGCCTGCCCTTACCAGGATGGGGCCATCAGCACCTCAGTAGCCCTCTTCCCAGTTAGCTAAGGAGTATACAAGACAGGGCAAACAAGGAGGGGTTTGTAAGGAGAGGTCCATGACTGAACTTGGCTTAGGAGCAGCAGAATTAGTAGCTTAACACAGATGGGTGTGTGCTTCTTGCTTTTGATTCCAAGTGATGTGAATATTTTTGGCCTATTTTGTGTGTGTGTGTGTGTGTGTGTGTGTGTGTGTGTGTGTGTGTGTGTGCATGTGCGCAGGATCTCACTATGCAGCTCTGACTCACAGTGATCCTCCTGTTTCCTGCTTCTCAAGTGCTGGGATTACAGGCACATGCCACCATGTCTGGACTCCATCGCCGGCTCAGCATGTCTCAGTACAGGTCTGGTGGCTTGGTGTGTGAAACCAAAAAAGTTTCTGTATATCACAGGAAACAAACAACAGAATAAAGCCAGAAATTTCACAGGCAGAGAACTAACATGAACAATACATAAAGAATTTTTTAGGGGTCCAGCAGGATGGCTCAGTGGTCTAAAGCTCCTGCTTGGGAAAGCTTGGGTGGCTTCAGGGACCGTGGTTTGATCCCAGGTACCACATGCTGCGCCAGCCCTGCCCTTGGGGCAGGCTGAGTCAGCCATAAAAATGAGTGAATAAACAAAGGTTCTGAAACAAGAAATAAATAAATAAATAAATGAACAAAAAAAAAAAAGAATTTTTTAAAAATTGGAACCTATCTTAGTTACTTTTCTCATGGCTAAGACAAAATATTCAACACCCCAAGTTATAGGAAGGAAGAGCTATTGTGGCTGCGGTTTGTGGAGGCTTCAACGCATAGTTGCCTGGCTCCAAGGTGGGGTGGCATGGCACAGGGCACTGCAGAGGGGAAACAGTTCATGGCAAGCAGAAGGTAGCCAGACACCAAGAAGTGAAGCAGTGAGGCCTGAGCAGCTCCTTCTGTCCCTTATGATCCATGCAGGTTGCCCACTTTTAGGGCTGATGCACTCACACCCAGGTTGGGGAACCCTTAGTCCCAGAATCGTGTACTAAGTCCTAGCGTTGCACACCCTGGGTCCAGCCCCCTCCACGAAACCCCCACCTACGTGCACAGGAGTCTTTGGGGGAGGGAGACACTTAGATACAACTCATAAGAGACCTCCCAAATAAAAGACCTAATCAAAAAACAGGCAACTGAAATGAATAGAGAGTTCTCAGAAAAGGAAGCCCGAGTGGAGCGGCTGAGAAATGCATGCAAAAATGCTCATGATTGCAGGGCTTCAGAGAAATGCACATTAAAGCTACACTGAGACACCATCTTACTCCAGAAAGAATGATTATCATAAAAAACCCTAAAAGTAAATGCTGGTGAGGATGTGGGGAGAAAAGACTTTACTACACTGTTGGTAGGAACGTAAACTAGTACATTTACTATGGAAATCAGTATGAAAATTTCTTTAAAAATTCCATTTGACCTAGCTACACTGATCCTAGGCATCTTTCTGAAAGAGTTAAATTCTTCCTTTCTAGTAGCATAATTTATAATAGCTCTTGAAAACTATGTATGTCTATCAACAGATGAATGGATAAGGAAAACATGATATTTATACAATGGTGGGGCCTGGCAGGATGGCTCAGTGGTCTAAAGTGCCAGCTTAGGAAAGCATAGGCGGCTTCAGGAACTGCGGTTTGATCTCCAGCACCACATGCTGCGCCAGCCCTGCCCTCAGGGCAGGCTGAGCTGGCCATAAAAATAAACAAACAAAAGTTCTGAAACAAGAAAAAAAAATAAAATAAATACAATGGAGCCAGGCGTGGTGGCGCACACCTGTAATTCCAGCACTTGGGAGGCTGAGACAGGAGGATTGGTGTGAGTTCGAGACCAGCCTGGGCTACAAAAGTGAGCTCAAGGCCAGCCTGAACCGCATAGCGAGACCCTGTCTCAAAAACAAAACAAAAACCAGTGGTGTACTACAGTGCCATAAGAAATAAAGTTGAAACGTTCATAGGTAAATGTATGCAACTTGAAAACACAATGTTAAATGAAACAAGACAGACACACAAGCTCTATTATTATTATTATTATTTTTATTTTTTGGTACAGGGTCTACGGGGTCTCACTATATAGATTGGACTCAGTGATCCTCCTGTTTTCAGCCTCCCAAGTGCTGGGACTATAGGCACACACCACCATGCCCAGTCTAAGCATTATTTGTTTTTTATTTCATTTTTTTCTTGTTTCAGAACTTTTGTTTGTTTGTTTATTTATTTTTATGGCTGGTTCAGCCTGCCCTGAGGGCAGGGCTGGTGTAGCATGTGGTACAGGGGATCAAACCGCGGTCCTTGCAGCTGCCTAAGCTTTCCTAAGCAGGCGCTTTAGACCACTGAGCCATCCTGCCAGGCCCCTATTTTTTGTTTGTTTGTTTGTTTATTTATTTATTTTTTGTCTTTTTGAGACAGGGTCTCGCTACAAAAGTGAGCTCAAGGCCAGCCTGAACTGCATAGCGAGACCCTGTCTCAAAAAAAAAGAAGGAAGGAAAGGTTTATTTAGATCACAGTGACTGGAGGTTTCAGTCCATACTCAGCTGGCTCCAAGGCAGAGAGGCATGTAGCAGCAGCTCAAGTAGCTAACTTCTCTTCCTTCCTTACACTGAAATGCAAATCCCCTGCCCCAGGGGAGGGGCAGCATCCATTTCCACAATAATCAATTATAAATTCCAGAAGCTGCCCCATGACTCCACAAGGCTTTTCAGGGACAGCTATACACAAACCACAACAGGGAGCGAACTGTGAGCAGCCACGGGACAAACCGAGGAGTCAGAGCCTGGAGTAGTCCCTGAATGAAACTTGTGTAAAGGAAAGACATGGGGTGTAGAAGGGAACCGGGAGGAGGCACAGAAGTGAACCTTCCTAGTTCACAATGTTTTCTCATGGACCCGTACGCCAATATTCTCTGAAATAGCAGCTTTTGACCAAAATTGGGGGCATAATCGGTCTTGTGGATTTTTGTTTGGGTGCTGTGGATAGAACTCAAGGTTTCACCCATGCTGAGCGCTTGTATGACCACTGAGCTACATTCCTATCCCTTCGATTTAAATTTTCAAATTTATCTGTCAAAGAAAAATCGTTCCATTTTAATCTTGTCTCAGTACACTTCTATCCTATGAGTTTTATATAAAGATGTTTTATATTTACACTTATATAAAATGTACGATTAAATTCAGAATAAAATGATTTAGAGATATTTGCTATATTTTTTATTTTGACAGCCTAACTGAGCAAATTTAGTCTTCTATGTAATTGGAAGAGATGAGAATTTTCACTAGCAAAAAAGTGTGAACTATAAATATGTATTTTTACATTTACATTTTGTTCCAAGCCACTTGGTAGGATAATTTGCTGTGCTTTTATTCTTTTTCAACCAGACCAGACTGTAATTCCTAACGGTCTTCATGGAGTTCGCCGATTATTTTACAGCAGAGGAAAGAACCAGAGTTACTGATTTGCTTGGACGGCTTTAACAGCTGGCCAACTGTTAATTCCTTAAAGAAAGTTCCAGCGCCCACCCTTGGACTCTTTTTTTTTTTTTTTCACCCTTGGACTCTTGGCACTGAGATTTGGGTAATTTGTGCTCTGTGCCAGAAGACAGCCCACGTCTCCACCAGACCTCTCTGTTGACTTTTCCAACTAGAAGAAACATACATACCTTAAAGGAACCTCTGCAGTGCTTCTTGCATGAGCAATATAAAGAATCCCACAGAATTGAGATTTTCAGTCCATCTCTGCCAGCAAGTGGAGAGTACTGGGGTGGAGGATCCTCAAGAGAGAGAGGCAAGATGTGTGTTCAGCAGCTGGGTTTGCATCTAGGTGCACTCCATGCCTGGGACTTATGTAAAGTGGGGTGGAAGCCGGGTGTGGTGGCACACGCCTGTAATCCCAGCACTTGGGAGGCTGAGGCAGGAGGATTGGTGTGAGTTCGAGACCAGCCTGGGCTACAAAAGTGAGCTCAAGGCCAGCCTCAACTGCATAGCGAGACCCTGTCTCAAAAAGACAAATAAATAAATAAATAAATAAAGTGGGGTGGAAAGAACAGCAGGCCGAGGGTGGAAAGGGACCGTTGCGCTTTTGATTTGATCTCCTTGGTGACTGGTGATGTACATGGGTTTGGCCTTATTTACCCACCACTGTTGGACAGGGGGTTTTGGGGAGTATGGCTCTTCCTTGTGATAATCTTGGTATGTTCTAAAATAAGCAAAGCCAGCCCCTGGAGAAGA
This sequence comes from Myocastor coypus, assembly GCA_004027025.1. NCBI lineage: Eukaryota > Metazoa > Chordata > Mammalia > Rodentia > Myocastoridae > Myocastor > Myocastor coypus. The sequence continues at coordinate 65,277 of PVJA010005173.1, read as the reverse complement.
AAGAAACAACAAAACTCTGCAAGACAGTTGGATAGCTCTTCATTTTTGAGAACAGCCCAGGACTGGATAGATGAATCAGCCTAAACTTTGAGGCTTAGTAGAGTGGTTATTACAGTCTTGCTAAGAAGCAAATGCAGGAAGCTTTAGAAGTGCACCATAGGCCTGTCCAGTTAATATCATTGCCTAGTACGATAGGTTGGACATCCCTACATTAAAAATTCAAGATCTAAAATGCTCCAAACTGAAAGGAAATGTGACAGAAAAATGGAAAATTCTACACTTGACCTCATTTATTTAGGGGCTTGGCAGGATGGCTCAGTGGTCTAAAGCGCCTGCTTAGGAAAGCTTAGGCGGCTGCAGAGACCGCGGTTCAATCCCTGGCACCACATCCTGTGCCAGCCCTGCCCTCAGGGCAGGCTGAGCCAGCCATAAAAATAAATAAATAAACAAACAAAAGTTCTGAAACAAGAAAAAAAAAAAAAGTATTTATTTATGTATTACTTATGGCTGGCTCAGCCTGCCCTGGGGGTGGGGCTGGTGCAGCATGTGGTGTCAGGAATCAAACTGCAGTCCCTGCAGTTGCCTAAGCTTGCCTGAGTTACAGCTACCTTTTTTAACTTGTGCAAGATGTGTATAAAGCAGCCGGGTGTGGTGGCTCACGCCTGTAATCCCAGCACTTGGAAGGCTAAGGCAGGAGCATTGGTGCGAGTTTGAGACCAGCCTGGGCTACAAAAGTGAGCTCAAGGCCAGCCTGAACTGCATAGCAAGACCCTGTCTCAGAAAAAAAAAAAAAAAAATGTGTATAAAACAGGTAAATTTTGTGTTTAGATTTGGATCTCAAAATATTTTATTCTATATATGCAAATTTTCTTTTAAAAAAAAAAAAAGACTGAAAACATTTCAAAAAGATTGTAAAATCTGAAGCTCTCCTGGTGCCAGCTATTTCAGATGAAGCACACTCGGTGTGTATTTGTTACTACAGAAGTATATGCCAGGCGCCTTTTGGTCATGGTGAAGAACAGGTCACTCTCAGGCTGTGGGAGGGCTGCATGGAGACGCGACGTTGGAGTTGAGCATTCGTGCAGCCGAGTGCCCTGCAGCTGTCGTGCGGGGAGGGTGCAGGAGCAGCCGGTCATGCACAGAGCACATCGCATGCGTGGACAAGACCTCAAAGGGCATCAGATGACTGAGAAACTACCAGAAGACAGAGTCTTTGCGGAGTCATTAAGTATTGTTTTTTAAAAGAATTTACTTTATTTATTTATTTTTCTTGTTTCAGAACTTTTGTTTGTTTATTTATTTATTTTTATGGCTGGCTCAGCCCACCCTGAGGGCAGGGCTGGTGCAGCATGTGGTGCCAGGGATCGAACCGCGGTCCCTGCAGCCGCCTAAGTTTTCCTAAGCAGGCGCTTTAGACCACTGAACCATCCTGCTGGGCCCCGGAGTCATTAAGTATATTTGCTGCCTTCAAAGATAAATAAGGAGGGGCCCGGTGGGATGGCTCAGTGGTCTAAAGCGCCTGCTTGGGAAAGCTTGGGCGGCTTCAGGGACCGCACCACATGCTGCGCCAGCCCTGCCCTCAGTGCGGGCTGAGCCGGCCATAAAAATGAGTGAATAAACAAACAAAGGTTCTTAAACAAGAAAAAAATAAAAAAATTCTTTTAAAAAAAGATGAATAAGGAGGAAATTGTCAACTTACTTGGAGAAAACATATTCTTACTGTGTTCTGATATTGTCTTATAAAGCACCAAATACATGCATTTGTGAGAAAGGTGGCCTCCAAAAATTGATGAAAGCTGCTTTTGTAAATACAAGAGTATGTTAAAACACATATATGCATACACATGTTGACTGCTATGTAGAGAGGCAGTTGTCTTTTGTGGCTAGATAGGATATCATCCTGCTCTTACAAAATCCAGATTTATATTGATTGCATTAATCATATATTTGCAGACCATAGTAACAGTGTGTTCTAATAACTTCATTATTATAGCCAAGAAGACTGAGGCCCAGAGAGTGCCCTTTCTAGTTTCAGCACATTGCCCACTTGGAAGAAGTACTAGGGTAAGAAGTTTTGGTGCTGCTGTGGGCTGAGTTATCTTTGCAGCATTCCTATGTTACAGGCCTAAGCCTCAGGCTCTGAGAAGGTGTCCATATTTGGAACCAGAGCTCTTAAAAGATAACAAAGTTAAAAATGAGTGAGAGCAGACCCTAATCTAATCAGATTGATGTCCAAATAAAGAAAAAGAAAGTATACAGAGAAGCCCAGAAGCAGGACCACATAAAGACAAGACGAAGACCACCACCCATGTGTCAGACAGAGGGCTCAGTAAAAAGTAACCCTCAGCAGCTTGATCTTGGTATCTCAGCGTCTAGAATCATGGAGAAATCAGCTTGCGTTGTTGAAGTCACCTGGTCATGCTGTCATTATGCAGTCCTAGCAGATTAGGCTGGCTGTCCTAGGGCCAGTCCCTCGCCCCTGTGGTTATTCAGTGCTTCTGCAGGTGAGGAGGGTGGGGCTGTAAGGCTGAGCGGGAGTCCTCTGCACGTCCTCAGCTGCTGAGTGAGCGGGAGGGCCTGTGTTGGATCCTTGGAGGAAATATTATCTTCCAGTTTACATTACACAATGAATTAATTTCCATTTACAAAACTCAGAACAGAAGCCTGGCATTATGGCGTATGCCTGTAATCACAGCACTCGGGAGACAGAAGCAGGAGAATCATTTCAAGACCAGCCTAGGGGCCCGGTGGGATGGCTCAGTGGTCTAAAGCGCCTGCTTGAGAAAGCTTGGGTGGTTTCAGGGACCACGGTTCGATCCCTGGCACCACATGCTGCGCTAGCGCTGCCCTTGGGGCGGGCTGAGCTGGCCATAAAAATGAGTGAATAAACAAATAAAGGTTCTGAAATAAGAAAAAAAAATAATAATAAAATAAAATAAAAATTCTTTAAAAAAAAAGGACCATCCTGGGCTACAAAGTGAGCTCAAGGTCAGCCTGAGCTGCATAGCAAGACCCTTTCACAAAACAAAACAAACAAAACAAACTCCCAAAAACCAAAAAAACACCCCAAAATCCAATCAATCAACCAACCCAGAAAAAACCCCAACTCAGAATGTATCTACACCATTCACGAAGATCAATTCAATGTCTGGTATTTTGTAATTGATAACGATGATGACTTCACCCATACCCAATGACCATGAATAAAGAGTACTGATGTATTAGCATGTCTCAGCTCCCTGCTATGATTGTAGTGTGACAGCGAGCGAGGACTGCAGGACCGTGTTCCAATTTGTATGCTTTTCTGTTCATGAAAAAGTTCTCATTAGATGATGAGAAGCAGCAGCAATAACCCAAACAAACGGTTCCCTTGCTCTGGCGCCAGCGCAAGGTGATTTAATTAGGGCTCCTGGAGCCACTCTGTCAGACTCCCCGTTGACACACTGCCATCTGGTGGAGCTGGGCCTGTGGCTCAGCACTGACTGATGCTACCCGTGTTCTGACATATGTTCTTCCCTGGTTCCTGTTGATTTTCCTGACGGCTGTCCAAATCCAGGGGCAGGCAACTCACAGGCCGCGGCCTTGACAAAATATTGAAGAAGGTGAAATTTTGCTTCGGTTTTCTTCCCCTTTTGGTGCCAGAGTTCCTTGAAATCTGATGCTCCTCCTCTTTTGGATGAAATCTTGCATCCCAGACCTCAAATTCTCATCTGTTCCTTCTCCTCCCATTCCTTTTATTTTCATGGAACTCATAGTTTATAAACTGCTTCTCAAACTCTTCTCTTATTTGATTCTCAAACAAATTTTTGAAGCAAATGGATCTAGAATAGTGATCTCATTCAAAATTTTTTCTTGATTATCCGGTGTGCTCAGAGTGGGAAGGAAGGATGCAGAGATGCGTCCTACTTCACCCACTGGTAACAAAAGGTCCAGTGCCACGGTGTTCTTAGTGGCCCATGAAAACTGTGACATTTATTTTGAAACCAGATTTTTAAATGCAGATTTTGGTACATTTATGGAGAAGTTTACAAAGGCTAAATTACCCAAAATTCACAAAAATCAAGGTAAAGCCTGAGAAAGGCAGAAATACACTGTCAACAAACTTGTTGTAGGCTGGCCACATAGCTCAGCAGATTAAAGCACCTGCAAGCAGGTCCAAGGGCCAGGGATTCGATTCCCGGGCCTGCCATGCTGGCTCTACCCCCAGGGCATGCTGAGATGGCAACTGAGACTGAGCGTGGTGGTGCACGTCTGTGATCCCAGCTCTTGGGAGGCTGTAAGCAGGTGGATCACGATGGGGCTAGTCTAGTAGTGAGACGCTGAATACCCGGTAGACCCTCCCCTAAAATACAAAACAAAACAAAACCTTCCCCAGAGTATTGACGTCCTTCAAGACTAGATAAACTCAGCAGCAGCGGCTGTAAAATGTTTACATATGACTAGCTTCTCCAGGAAATGCTGAAATAGAGAGGTTATGTTGATCTCCAAAAGACGAATGTAGTTCCTATATTAGTTAGAGATATGGTGCAAAAATTATCTGACTGCTTCTAAGATCTGTGAAGACCTATTTGAGTCATAGATTTTCTCACCGAATATCTGGAATTGAGGATTTTCATTACTGTCCTGGACATGGCCTTTATTAATGCTTCTTGTCATCTTCCTATCTACACCTTACATATTAATCTCTTAGTCAACTAGTTTCTTTTTGTTCTGAAACCATAAAATTGCTGTTGATGGCCCGTGTGGTGAATTGACAACGTGGTAAACTTGTAAGACCCAGATGAACTGAACTAGTGTGGTGCTGGGTGTGTGTGTGTGTGTGTGTGTGTGTGTGTGTGTGTCTACCTGAGGACAGAACTAAGAGAGAGAACTAGAGAACAAGAAAGAGGAGGAGGAAGAAGAAGAGGAGGAGGAGGAAGAAGAGGAGGAAGAGGAAGAGGAGGAAGAGAAGGAGGAGGAAGAGAAGGAGGAGGAAGAGGAAGAAGAAAAGGAGAAGGAGGGGAAGAGGAAGAGGAAGAGGAAGAAGAAGAGTCATTAGTGAAACTGTCAGGAGTTGTTGTGAAGCTGTTGGGAGCTGTGAGTTCTGTTGGAGGAGTTTGTCACTCTGGCTTTCCTGAGGAACTAAACTGTTCTCATAATCAGAGCTCAGGACCTTGTTGTCGCTGAGAATGTCTATGGTTCACTTCAGGGAAACTCCAATCCTTGCTTTTAAGCTTCAGTTCCTGGCTCCAGAGTATAAGATAATGCACAGCTCAGTCTTCTGGAAAAGCTTGTCATGTCTGGCTTTCCTCATCATCAGAGGAACATGGAATCTCATTGTCACTGAGGATGGCTATGGTAGTTTTTTGGGGAGCTCTGTTTTTACTCTGAGTGTTGCTTCCTGGCTCCAATTTACATCCCTCTGTATACTAGCACAAATCCTTCATTCTACTGGCACAAACTTTCTAGCTTCAACCACTAAACTCGGGGCCCTCCAAATGTAGAAATGTGAAACAGACCTGTATGAGACATCGTCATGAGCTCTGGGTCTTCAGTCGTATTGGAGCAGGCTGTTATCATAGGACTCAGGTCCTCAGCTGGATTATTTGGTCTTTAGTGTGTGGGCAGTTTTCCTGCACTCTCTTTGTATATGATTATTTGATGACTATGCTAAAATAATCTTTAACTAAGTGTCCTGTATAGTATCATTTCCCATTGCAAAACCCCAAACCGTAACAGCCTTTGTTCACTATAGCGTAATCCATGGTTCAACAAGAAATCTCCAGAGGAAGAACTCATTTCATTTGATCTCATAGTTAACAGGATGAGGCTCCACTTGGCTCCACTCAGGTAGCACCAATGTCCCTCTGCTGACAGAGCAGCTGTAAAAGATGCATCTTCCTCATTTAGTACCCCTTAGAGATTTTCAGGGACCCAGGCTTACAAGAGGAACTAGTAGCGTGAGAAACAAGGGGAGCTGAGGAACCATTCTCTCTCTGCCATTTAATTCTGAGCAGTACATTATGCTCATTCCTGCTTCCGTTTTCCTAACAGGGTTAAAAAAAAAAAAATAGGAGATCTGCCAGGCGTGGTGGTGCACGCCTGTAATCCCAGCACTCGGGAGGCTGAGGCAGGAGGATTGGTGCGAGTTCGATTTAGATCAGAATTGCACTAAATCTGCATAACAGTTTTGGAAATATGGCCTTTTCAGTACGTTGGTTCTTCCTATGCAAGAGCGAGGGATATCTTTCATTTTCTGATATTCTCTCAATTTCCCTTTTCAGAGTACTGTAGTTTTCAATGTGGATGTCTTTTACCTCCTTCATTAGATTGATTTCTAAATATTTTATTTTATGACATGCTATTGTGGAAGGTGTTATTTCCTAATTTCTCTTTCAGAGACTGCTTCATTCATGTACAGGAAGGTTATTGATTTTTGAGCCTTAGTTTTGTTTCCAATTATGCTATTGAATTTGCTTATTAAATCTAGAAGTACTTTAGTGGACTTTTTCAGGTCTTCTGAATAGAGTATCATGTCATCTACAAATAAAAATAATTTAACATCTTTTCCTACCTTTACGTTGTGGCTTGTGTCTAGCTGTCCCCCAAAGTCTCTGTTGCCATCGTTGCTGTTCTGCCACCATGAACTACTGCTCTCTGCCATGTGCCAGCCTGCTGTGCATCCGGCTGAGTATGGACTGAAACCTCCAGGAACCGGGAGCTAAATAAATCTTTCCTTCCTTCATTTTGGGTGTTGGGTATTTCTCCCAGCAACGAGAGAAGAGTAACCGAGACACCTTATTTATTTTATTTCTTTTTCTTGTTAATTCTCTGGTTAAATTTTCCAGAAATATGTGTAATAAGAGTGGTGCCAGTGGAGTCCTTGTCTTGTTTCTGAGTTTAGAGTGAAAGCTTTCAGTGCTTGTCTATTTAGTATGGTGTTGGCTATTGCTTTTTCCTGGATGGCTTGTATCAGATTGAGATAAAGTCCATGTATTCAAATTTCTGTAGAGTTTTATCATGAATGTGTGCTGGACTTTATCAAAAGCTTTTTCTGCACCTATTGAAAGGATCATATGATTTTTATCTGTTAATATGGTTTATACTTGGCTCTGTTAATTTTTATTGATTTATATAACTTGAACCATACCTGCACTTGTAGAATGAATCCTAGTTGGCCATGGTATGTAATCTTCTTGATTCGTTGCATTCTGTTTACCAATATCTTATTGAGGATTTTTGCATCTGTATTCATTAGTGAGATGAACAGGCCTGTCATTCACTTTCTTAGTTGGGTCCTTTAGGTTTTTGTTTGAAGATGTATTTTTACTACAAGATCCACAAGGTCTGACTGCGCAGCTTGGACTCAGTGATCTTCCTGCTTTCAGCCTCCCAAGTGCTGGAATTATAGGCTTGTACCACAGTGCCCAGTCTCAGCATGCTGCGGGGCAGAGCTGGGAATTGAACCCGATCCCTGAGGTTGCCTAAGCAGGTGCATTTGTCAGCTGAGCTATCTGGCCAGCCCTCCTTTTTGATTTTGTTATCAGAGTAATGCTTGCTTTCAGAATCAAGTTTGGGGTATTGCTTCTCTTTCAATTTCATTAAAGAGTTTAAAGAGTAGTGGTACTAGGCCTTGTCTAAATTTCTTGTAGAATTTAGCAGTGAAAATATCAGGGCCTGGACTTTTTTTGTTGGTGACTTTTAATTACATTTTTCATTTCATTGATTGATATTCATTAAGATTTATATATCTTCTTGATTCAGTTTCGGTAATTCAAAAAGTAAAGGAGCTTCTCCTTCAGTGAGATTCCAATTAATTAATTATTAATTAATTAATTTCTTTAGTACTGAGAATTGAACCATGGCCTTTACAGTGAGCTACATATCCAGCACCTTTTTCTTTTTTCTTTCTTTTTTTTTTTTTTTTTTTTTTTTTTTTTTTTTTTTTTTTTTTTTTTTTTTTTTTTTTTTTTTTTTTTTTTTTTTTTTTTTTTTTTTGGTTAAGCTGTCTCATTAATTTGCTCAGGAGGGTCTTGAACTTGTGGTCCTCCTACCTCAGTCTCCTGAGTGCAGGGATAGGGACAATATTGAAATATTCATTCTAAGGTAAAGATGTATTATGATATCTGATTCTTCCTACAAAAAAATACGATGTGTACAGAAATTCTTTGGATTTTGGAGGCAGTGTTTTTCCTATTTGTGTATTTCACTCTGATTCATTTAATAAAGTGACCCAAAAGGATCTAGAATCCCCTTATAAATTTGCCATTTGCTTTTAATTTGTTATTTTTATTTATTTATTTATTTTATTTTTATTATTATTTTTTAGTTTATTATTTTTCTACATAGAAGCTGTTCTAATGACTTCCACTTGGCCTTTTCCAACATAATAATCCTTTCTGTACTTGTTTGGTCAGAGTTGGGTGTTCCATTGCTGTTAGAGAAGCTGTATTTGGATATTTGGAGAATTCTTTTTTTTTTTTTTTTTTGTTACTTAATTAATTAATTTATTTTTAAATTAAATTTTTTTTTCTTGTTTCAGAACTTTTGTTTATTTGTTTATTTTTATGGCCAGCTCAGCCTGCCCTTAGGGCAGGGCTGGTGCAGAATGTGGTGCCAGGGATTGAACCGCAGTCCCTGCAGCCATCTAAGCTTTCCTAAGCAGGCGCTTTAGACCATTGAGCCATCCTGCTGGGCCCCTATTTGGAGAAGTCTTTAAAGGACCTTTTCATACTTGATTCCAATTCAAATGGTGTAGTTACTTGAATTCAGCAAAATAACCCTATATAGTCCAATAGTGTATAGTAGTAGAGGGTTATCAGCAGAACTGGCAATTGTCCAAAGTTGTTCACTTAAGCCTTTTATAGCTCAGTATGTTAATATAAATTTACTTTTTATACATTGTGGTTACACCTTACTGCTAGATGGTTAAGACCAAGTTAAAGCAAGACCTATGTAACTAAAAATGTAACTGTTGTACTTGACAAAGTCAGTCAAATTCCTTCAGGATTTACCTTGAAATCGTGTACAGCACCTTGTAGATCTTCTGTCAGTGTCAGCCATCTGGATGAGTCACAGCCATTGCTTGACCAGTTTGCTGTCTGTGAAAGCTTGAGAGAATGTTTTCTCTCTAGGTGACTCTCCTTAGGCACACTGTACATCATAGATTACTTTCCTCTGTGGCCCCACAACATCCTGAAAATTTGGGATATCACTGTGGGAGTACACTCTTGATCCAAACCACAATAGTGGAGCAATCCAGGTCCCATAAAATGAGCATTCTTGCTTGTTTGGAGGCACTCTCAGTTCCTATCATGGACTAATAACTTCCACTTAAGAAGATGATCTCACTATGCTCATGTAAAGCAACTGAAAGTTTAAGATAATGACCGGACACTTATAGGTGCAGCAGCTGGTGGCATGGAGTAGAGTACTGTTAGCATTGGCAATGGAATATCCCCACAAATGGTAAAACCTCCTTGGCTACACTTATCTTGGTATTTTCAGTCTTAAAGAAGTGATAGAAGAGAAATAGATTAGCTGCCTGTAACAGAAGGATGAGCTAAGTTAGGTAAAGTTAGGGCTAATAAAGCTTTTCAGTAGCTGCCCTGTGGGGAACACATCTAACAAAAGTTGCGTTTAGGAACTTATACTGTTACAGACAACTAAATTCTATAAAAATATATAGATGGTGAGTCAGGACTGGGGCGTTGAAGAACCCAGTAAGAAAAACAAAATAGGCTGCAACTGTGAGAAAGACAGGCACTTCTCCTGTGGGACAGGCCTAAAAACAAAAGATTAAATAAATGAAGCCACATACCTCCCTAGGGATAGATATTAGGGATTGATATTCTAAATAGATATTGGTCACATTGAAAAAGCCAGGAAGGGTCACAAACACAACGCCCTATCAGAAAAGTCCCTGTTCTATATTCATGTCCGCTAGCTGTATGACTCACTTCCCCATTTGATCCTAGCTTAATCAATTATACCCGAGCAATTGTGCTTGTAATGTTTATTGACCATAACCTCATGCCCGCCTCACATCCACCTTGTGTGTTCCCATATTTCCTACCTTGTATCCATCTCACCTGGTGAATTTGCTCTATAAAAATCCCTAGAGAAGGCAGGCTTCTTGACAGCCCACTCGGGTCCCCTTCCATCTCTCTCTCAGACAGAAGCTTTATTTCCCCCAGTAAATATATTGTTCTTAACCTTTGTTGTTCCCAAAATTCATTCTTTAGCTTTTAGAGAACATGAACTCATCCCAGATATCTTTTAGCCTGCGAGTCTCTTTTCCCCGTATCAATACCTCCCACCTGGGGTTTGGGGTCCATGGCAAGGAAATCCCGTCTCAGCCCAGTTTGATAAGAATATGTGGAACAGAATACTACGTGTAGGTCGTTGGAAAATACAAAGTGTTGTGAAAGATAATGTTTTGATATGCACAATGGTTGAAATGGACTTATTCAAGTTCTAAATATTTACTAGGTTGTTTTAAGCATTTGCAGGAAACATTAGCCACTTCCTAGTTTGGCTTACTAAAGCCTGGGTTCAGTGGTTTATAGTCAATGATGTTGAAATGCTGCCCTATTGCTTTCCCTCGTTTACTGTATAGAATTGCATTGCAGTGGCTAATTACATATGCAGCAACTTGACATTCTGACTCAGTAGCTTTGGACAATGCCTGAGATCTGTATTTCTAGCAATTCCCACAGGAGGCTATTGTGATTTTAAATGCCACTGTTCCGCGGGAGCATGGCAAAAGAGACTGTCTAAAAGTCTAAGGAGGTTGGGGCCCAGCAGGATGGCTCAGTGGTCTAAAGTCCCTGCCCGGCACCACATGCTGTGCCAGCCCTGCCCTCAGGGCAGGCTGAGTTGGTCATAGAAATAAATAAGTAGGGGCCCGGCGGGATGGCTCAGTGGTCTAAAGCGCCTGCTTGGGGAAGCTTGGGCAGCTTCAGGGACCGCAGTTCGATTCCCGGCACCACATGCTGCACCAGCCCTGCCCTCGGGGCGGCTGAGCCGGCCGAAAAAATGAGTGAATAAACAAACAAAGGTTCTGAAACAATAATTTAAAAAAAAATTCTAAAAAAAAAAGAGAAATAAATAAGTAAACAAACAAAAAAAAAATAAAAGACTAAGGAGGTAGGATGTTTGAATGGATCTGTTTTGGACACTCTGCTAGCTCATTCCCTAATCATATGACATTGGCAACTCAAATATACACTTTTTTCTTTAAGGAAATGAAATGCGTTGGTAACGAAACAAGAATATTGTGAGATATGAACTCTGAACATTAAAGGGAAAAACATGCAAAACAGAAAATCTAACTTAAAGCAAAAGTATTGCATGTTCCTAGGTTATAAGTCTTAACATTAAAATGACAGTGCCCCACAAATTAATCTATAGATTAAATACAATCCCTATTAAAATTCCAACTGATGTGTAGATTAAATGTTTCATTTTTAGGTTTTTATTTATATTGTTTATTTTGTTTGGTTCGGCTTTTTTCTCTTTGCTCAACTCCCTTTTGAGTTTTTTTGCTATTTTCAAGTGAGTGAATATTGTATCTAGTCTTTCTGGTTAGCTTTAATGTTTTTTTGCTTTCTCCTTCATTCTTTCTCTCACGTCCTTTCCTCCTGTGCTTTTCCCCAAAGTGTTCATGGTCATTCTTTGTCCTCCAGACTTTCTTTTTTTAAAGAATTATTTTATTTATTTATTTGTTTGTTTGTTTATTTATTTATTTATTTTTTCTTGTTTCAGAACCTTTGTTTGTTTATTCACTCATTTTTATGGCCGGCTCAGCCCGCCCCGAGGGCAGGGCTGGCGCAGCATGTGGTGCCGGGGATCGAACCGCGGTCCCTGAAGCTGCCCAAGCTTTCCCAAGCAGGCGCTTTAGACCACTGAGCCATCCCGCCGGGCCCCTGTCCTCCAGACTTTCTTCTACAATATTTCACTTCATTTATTTCCCTGCTTTGTCCTCTATCTCTCTTCAATCTTCCCCACCCCACGGTTAAATGACTGCAGTGCTAGGAATCGCAAAACTGTGGGATACTGGCACCCAGATACACACAGTAGAACAATTTGAGTAGATTTGGAAAGCCTGAAACAAGGTCTCAACTTTTGAGTAAGCTGAATTTTTGGCAGTACGTGTGCAGGGCAAATATTGTTCATTTTAATCCCAAATTTGTCTGCTTTATTTTGAGACATGGTCTTGCTAAATTGCTAATTTGCCAAGGCTGGGTTCGAACTTGTCATTCTCCTGCCTCAGTCACTAAAAGGGCTAAGATTATGTGCCTTGGCTTGGCCAACTTGTTGTGAAACTCAGGATCAGAACAGAGAGATGACACAGCACTGAGGAATTTTGGAAGGCTAACAGGCTGGAAGATACCGAGGTCCAAATCGCCATCCCTGTCTTGGAGTAAAATAGATACTTATTTCGGTTTTTAGGGAGAAGTGCAAATAATAGATAACAGAATATTCTACAGTTGATTACATGTGTCTCGTCATATACCACTAGGCTGGCTTTATCTCATGCAAGTTAATTGGGGTTGCTATCATATAAGAGTGAGGTCCAGGTTATGGTGAGCAGGAAGAACAAATCATAGTCTGAGACTGAGCCAAGCTGTCCATGAGGTGGTCAGCTTTTGGAGGACTTGACTGAAGCAAGCAACGGGATGCAGCCTAACTGAGCCACACTTATTTGCAGCTGGCACTGGAATATTAAAGCTCCTTAAGTTTTGTGATTCTCTGGGAGAACATGCTGTGCTTCCCAGTTTCATCCTTGTATAATGTTAGAAACACAAATGTTAAGATTTCCTTTACAGGGGCCCGGCGGGATGGCTCAGTGGTCTAAAGTGCCTGCTTGGGAAAGCTTGGTCAGCTTCAGGGACCGCGGTTCGATCCCTGGCACCACATGCTGTGCCATCCCTGCCCTCGGGGCAGGCTGAGCCGGCCATAAAAATGAGTGAATAAGCAAACAAAGGTTCTGAAACAAGAAAAAAAAAATCCTTTTTTTTTTTTTTTGATGAACTCAGATAATTTATTGTTTATTAATCCAAGAAACATAGCTTCTGATTCACGTGAGCAATCCTGATTAAACTCATTGCATGGGTGTTATAAAAAATTCTTAAAAAAAGATTTCCTTTACATTTCAAATTGCTTCTGCAAACTGATTTTTAAAAAATTATTATTATTATTAATATTATTCTTTTGTGGTACCAGGGATTGAACTCAGGACCTTGCACTTGCTAGACAAGCACTTATTCTACTGACATATCTCCCCAACCGCTAAAAAATTGTTTAGTTGGCATAGGGTCTTGCTGTGCTGTTCAGATTCATATTGATCCACCTGTCTCAGCCTCCCCCGTACTGGGATTACAGGCCTGTGCCACCATGTTTAGTTTCAGTGCTCTGCATAGCACAGGGCCTGCATGGCACGTGGTATTGGTTATCAAACCCAGGTCCTTTTGATTGCCAGGCAGGTGCTTAGACCACTGAGCTATCTCCCCAGCCCTACAAACCGATTTTTAAAAGATATCAAAACAATAAAATGGAAGAAAATATTTTTATCAAGTGGTTTCATGTTATGGTTTGTGTAGCTGTCCCTCTTGACAAAGTCTCATGAACTTTTATTTATTTTTATCTATCTATCTATCTATCTATCTATCTATCTATTTATTTATTTATTTTGCACTTTTGTTTAAGAATTTTTTTTTTTTTTTTGAGGGACCGGGGTTCAAACTCACAGCCTTATACTCGCCAGGCAGGCACTTGTGCCACGGAGCTATCTCCCTAGCCCCTCTCATGCACTTTTTGATGGAGGATTTTTTGAGGTAGTCAAATCTAGAGCTTATGGTTGATTCATGATTCAGTGATAGAATTGAGGGTAGCGGGGTTAAGGGTGGGTGAGTGCTAGATCAATCTATTGACTAGATTGGCACCACCCTAATCCCAACAGTGTGGATAGGATAAAAGAAGCAGAACAAAAGAGGCTGGCCTCATCCTTTTGCTCTTGTTGCTTTTGAAGTCTTCCACTGTCATGAACTCTTGTCCATTTGCTGTGTGCCGTACTACCTTGGATCCAGCTGATTATAGACTGAAATGTCTACAAACCAGGACCTAAATAACCTTTTTGAACTGTAGATGTTGGGTATTTTCTCAATGGGGAAAATCAACTAAGACATTCTTGAATAAGAAGGGTTCTATAAGTAAGAAAATAAGAATGTGTGTGTGTGTGTGTGTGTGTGTGTGTGTGTGTGCACGTGTTTCTGCTTGTAAATTGCTTATGGTAGATGGCATTATCACGAGTATCAAGGCTTCCCTAGGAAAGTCTATCTCTCAGAGACACTTTCTAGGGGCAGCTGTCTCTTGGGCTTTGTGTTTTCCTGAATTCATCCCTTCAGAACTTGCTAGGGGTCAGACCTTACTATGTTGCTTAGCACCTTATCATTTCACACTGGACTATGATAATGGCTATGACCCCGGCCAATCACAGTGTTGCCATCCATGGGTGAACAGTTGATTAAAACAGGCATGACATTGTGGCTAAAGTGGTGCAGTTAGCAATAGCAACACTATACAGCACACCTAGAAATTGTCAAAATATGGTAAGTATTTTTTTTTTTTTCATTTATGTATTTGGTACAAGGTCTCAGTATGCAGCTCAGACTTGTACAGCTCCTCCTGTTTGCGCCTCCCCAGTGCTGGGATTACAGACCTGCGTCAGCATGCATGGACTCAAAGCACTGGCTCAGCATGCCCCAGGGGTGGGGTCAGCATGGCATGTGGGACTGGGAACTGAATCCTGTCCCTGTGCTTGCCAAAACAGGTGCTTAGTCTGCTGAACTAGCTCACCACCCCAAAATGTGCTAACTATCAACTTGGTACTTTTAACTATAGGGGAAAGGTCTATAATTTTATATCAAAATCCAGTATAAGTCAGGAACTTTCATTCAGTGAATTTCCTCTTATTAGAGTGATTTTACTACATGGGGGTTGGCTATAGTGAATAGGGCACAAATCAGGGGGAATCCCTAATAAGATGTGAAAGTATGACCTTAAGATAAACAACTATAGCTATCAGTAATTGTTTCCCATGTTGTGGGTCTTCTTTGTATTCTGTTAGTGATTTCTTTTGATGTGCAGAAAATTTTAAAAAGATAAGATCCCAACTGTTGATTTCTTGAAGTATGTGCTAAGACGATCTATTTTGGAGAATGTGCCATGTACTGCTGAGAAGAATGTGTATTTGATGCTGTTGGGTGGAACACTCTGTAAAGGTCTAGTAAGTCTATTTTTCACATGTTTTGATATTTTTTGCTCATTTTTTGACATGGTTGATCTATCTCTTTTTGTTTATGTGGCATTAAAGTACTCCAACACAATTATGTTGTTATTCATCAGATTTTTCTTGTTTCAGAACTTTTGTTAGTTTATTTATTTATTTATTTTTATGGCTGGCTCAGCCTGCCCTGAGGGCAGGGCTGGTGCAGCATGTGGTGCTGGGGATCGAACCACGGTCCCTGCAGCCGCCTAAGCTTTCCTAAGCAGGCGCTTTAGACCACTGAGCCATCCTGGCGGGCCCTTCATCAGATTTTTCATGTCTGTTAAATCTGCTTGATGTAGTTAGGTGCTCCTACACTGGATGCATATATATTTATAATTGCTATCCTTTTTTCTTGCAGTTTTTCTCTAACAAATATGTTGTGACTTTCTTTTCTTTTCTTTCTTTCTTTCTTTCTTTCTTTCTTGTTTCAGAACCTTTATTTGTTTATTCACTCATTTTTATGGCCGGCTCAGCCTGTCCCGAGGGCAGGGCTGGCACAGCATGTGGTGCCGGGGATCGCACGGCGGTCCCTGAAGCCCCCCAAGCTTTCCTAAGCAGGCACTTTAGACCACTGAGCCATCCTGCCGGGCCCAAGTTTCCTCTCTTTAGTGTCTGGCTTCTTAGTTTTTTCACCTACTATCCTGCAAGGTGGATCAGAAAGTGATGGACTCACAGATTTTAGCAAAAATCAACGCTGTTCCTCAGCCCTGGGGCTACCTGCAATCCGTTTTTGCTCTGACAAATGGAATTTATCCTCGTAAATTAGTATTCTAAGTTTCTTACTAAGAACCTAATTAAATAACTGAATCATTGAAAAATATTTAAGAGATATGTCCTTATTGCAAAATATTTTAGAACTATATTTTGGGTATAGCTAACTTTCTACTATACATGTACAATATCTTTTTATTTTTCCAGGTTTGTGTGGAGCAATTTTTGTACTGTTCCTACTTCTTGGCCATTGTAAACAATGCTGCTATGAACATTTGTATATAAATATCTGCTTGAGTTTCTGCTTTGAATTACTTTGGGTATACACCTAGGAGCTGAATTGCTACATAATATGATAATTTTATGCTTGGCTTTTCTGGAGGACTGCCTAGCTATTTTCCTCAGCAGTTACACCATTTAACTTTCCTAGTAACGATGTATAAGGCTTTCTAGGTCTCCACATCCACACCAACACTTGTTATTTTCTATTTCCTGTCACTATAGTTATCCTAGTAGGTAGACAGGAGCACTTCAACACGGTTTCAATTTGAATTTTCCTAATAACTAACAATAGTGAGCATCTTTCCTTGTGGTCCCTGGTTCTTGGTGTAATTTCTTTTGAGAAAAATTTGTTCTGGCCCTTTGCTATATTTTTAGATTGGGTTGTTTTATTGTGAAATTAATTGTAGGAGTTCTTTATATTCCAGATATTAACTAAAGGGGATCTTTTTTTTTTTCAGAACTGGGGATCCAACTCAGGACCTTGCACTTGCCAGGCAGGCACTTGTGTGCCAGAGCTATCTCCCCGACCCCATAAATGGGGTCATTCTCAGGTTTTTCAAGCACATCTGAATAATCAGTGAGTCTCACGGATTGAATTTTTCTCAAATCTGCTCCCTCTCCGCTATTACAGTCTCTGTTACATAAGAGAACTACTCGTCACCCACATAGATGAACCAGGGGCTTCTCCTTGGCTCCTAGTCCCTGCTCTATTCTCCTGTAATCCACACCTGACAAGCACATCACCTGGGCTTTCAGAAGCACGTGTCTAGCTACGTCACTCGCTTGTCATAAATCCTGTGGCGTCTCTCATTGTTTTCAGGATCAAATATAAATCAGTGGCAGTGTTTCAAAGATGATTCACCACCTGGTCTCTTTTGTCTTTTTTTTTGTCTTTTTGAGACAGGGTCTCACTATGCAGTTGAGGCTGGCCTTGAGCTCACTTTTGTAGCCCAAGCTGGTCTCGAACACGCACCAATCCTCCTGCCTCAGCCTCCCGAGTGCTGGGATTACAATGTCTCTCCCAAAGTTCTCCCCTCTGAAGTCTCCTTGAGCCACTTTAGCAACTGCAGGTCCCAGGGCACCACTAGCATCTAGGCTTTGCGCGCTTCGTCTGCTATCGAGAGCTCTTAACGTAGCTTTCTTCCTGCAGCCTTCCTTCACCCCTGTGAAGACTGGGTCAGCCCCCAGATATCATCTCTGGGAGAGCTTTGTGGTCCTCATCTCCTCTCTGTGCTACTCTGAGGAAAGAGGGTATGTGCAGCTCCCTAATGCGTGTCTTTGAGCCAGCATAGCTCCTGGGACAAAGTAAATGCTCACTAGATAGCTGGATAAATTACCTTTCTATTCAACTTGTAGAAATTTACCTCCAGTACACAATTACAACACATGGCATAATTAGAACAATGCAACACAATGCAAAAGAAAAAGACGCTGTCATTCTGAACATGATATTAAACACCCAGAACTATAACAATGTTCTGTTCTAGTGCAATTATCTGACTGACCAAACAATCATTTGGAATGTGGCAGCCAAGCCAACTTTTAATGTTTATCTAAAGTTCTGCAGTAGTTTGTGGTTTTGGCCAGTTATCTGAGCTGGCCTTTTGAGAAGGACTTCTTCTACTTCTTTTTTTTTTTTTTTTCTGTGTCTTTTTTTTGGCTGGCTCAGGCTGCCTTTTGGGTGGGTCAGGTAGGGCATGTGGATCTGGGACTCGAGCCCTGGTCCCCTGTGCGTGACAGGTTTGCTGGAGCACAGGCCTTTGAACAACAACTGAGCTAAGCCACAGGCCCCTTGAACTGGAGTTTTCTTTCAAAATTTTTTAGGAGAACACAACGTGTGCTATATACAAACTTGATTCTCATACAAAGATGGATCTGTGACATGAACTAATCTTCATGGGACGATATCTAAGTCCTCGCCAATGACGTTTCTGGGTTCAGGGTTTTTTATGCTAGGAAAGAGAAGGTTTTTTCTCTGTCCTTTTTTCACCGTGTTATTAACATTTTACCTCTTACAATTTCCTGTTCCCTTTTCCAAGCACGTTTACAACCTAAGTTAAAGGGGACCAGGTGTATCTATAAATTCAGAGTAGGGTAAGTGCTTTCAGTCTGTGATAGCCTGTGGATGCTAACACGCTCTAGCGCAGGTGCAGAGTAGAGCTGATTCAAATTCCGTGCGTGTGTGTGTGTGTGTGTGTACTTCTTGTTGACCACGTAGAGATTTAGCATCATGAACTCTGGGGACAGAGGAAGTCAGACTTTCTGTGAGGGCTGAGGCCCGTGCACCCAGGACTAGCCGCGTGGTTTCCTGCGGTGACCCCAGGACGCAGTTCCTCATGCGGGTTGTGTGCTGCGAGCACGCTTGGTGTACTGCCCGCTGCTTCTGTATCTTCCCTTCACCGCTCTTACCAAACAGGTGTAGAGTTAAGTTCTTTTTAAAGAATTTTTTATTTATTTATTTTTTTAAATTTTTTTTCTTGTTTCAGAGCTTTTGTTTACTTTTATAGCTGACTCAGCCACCCCTCAGGGCAGGGCTGGCGCAGCATGTGGTGCCGGGGATCGAACCGCGGTCCCTGAAGCCGCCCAAGCTTTCCCAAGCAGGCGCTTTAGACCACTGAACCATCCTGCCGGGCCCCGTGTAGAGTTAAGTTCTATAAAGTTGTTTGAGATAGAGTTCAAATCCTTGAGGCTGGGAATTAATAGAAGAAAGCGATTTTCTCATCAACGAAGAACCTTACGGCCACATCCAAGGAGAACCCCTGGGCTGCCTCCCCGGCTTGGAGACTAGCAGCGGTAGTGGCATTGTTCCGCGGTGCGGGGGTCTCAGAGCCTCGTGCCCGTCTCTGCAGGGAGGCCTCCTTCCACAACAGCGATCCGCGCTCTCAGCCGGTCTGCGGCAGGGCGCAGCGCTTTCCTCTCGCCAACAGAGGGAGATGTGGCCTCGCAAGTCGCCTCGCCTCCTTTTTTTCACCGGTAGAGGGCGGTGAGCGCCTCGCCGCGACGCCGAGACCTTGCTGCCCTGGTGGATCCGGCTGGACGCCGCCGGTCCCCGGCGAAACCTTTGGGTCAGGCCAAGGCACACGGGGACTTGGTCGCTAGTACGTGAAAACTGTAGAGAACCCGGAGTGAGCCAGCTCAGAATCTACATTCTGCATCGTCAGTAACTTGTTTGCCCTGCACGTGGACTGACTTCTACAGAGGATCGCTACTGTCGGCGCTTGAAAGACGACCTCGGAACCCACGCTTCGTGCACAGCAGGTGCTTAAGGGCTCGGTCAGAAATTTGACTTGGCTGTTTCCTGACTGTTCCGTCTCCTGCTTCCACGTCAGCCTTCCTGCCGCCCCTTTATTTCTGTGATATCAAGCTCTTAGCATGAAAAAATACAAATGAGGTCAGTAAGTGCAAAACAGAAACGCACAACGCTGGGATTCCATTTCTTGGGCTTAGTGAGGAAACGCTGCTCCTGAGAAGATCTACTGAGCTCGGACTCCGAAGGTTTGGGCTTGGGACTTGGCTCCGAGTGCGTGGCTGTGCGTGGGCGACCTCCAGGAGCCAGTGTCCTATTTCCTTACCTGTACAATAGGAATAAGAAGACACGTCCTTGTTTATCCTCAGGGCTGCTTGAGGTCATGTGAATTAACACGTGTTGAAGAAGCCTTGTGGAAATCTGTTACAGAAATGTAGGTATTACCCAAGTGCACATTGCAATTTTGGATTTAAATAGATTTTGAAGTTAAATATTGTAGCTTTTTTTTTTTTTTTAAGGGAAAGGATCCATTTTAACTGTAAAACAATTGCAACAATAGCCAAAGCTTCAGAGAAGATAGGTAAATCCTTCAAACATGTCACCGTCCAGTTTTTATTACTATTAATAGTACCTGAATATGTTTTGGGACCTCCTTGTACACCCATGTATGTATGCATCTACAATGTTTCCAAAATGGTATAGATTCGGTTGCTTAGATACCTTTAGTTCACTCAGAGTCACAGTCATAAATTAACATATATAGATATGTCTATGTATATGAATATCTTATTTAATTGTTCAGTATCACCAGAGATATATCCTTTCATTGCAAAAACAAAGAAACTGAGTTTTAGAAACCATAGTTTCCAATTTCCAGTTAAGTATAAGGAACTTATGACTACTATTTCTTTCTGCTTATAGCTTTGCCTTCATTAAATATGATTTCTTTGGCAAGCTGGTTGTTAACCAGTAGCAAAGTCAGGAGGACTGCTTGTTTAAAATTGTCAGATCTCACCCTCACCTGTTTCTGGGGGAAAGAAATCTAGCAGTTGGCAGTTTTTGAACAAGTTCTCCTAGGCAGCTGTGTGTATCATCACATTTGAGGACCACACCTTTGGTTTCCATTCCTAGATCAAGGCTTCTGGGTTGATTCTGAGTTGGAGACACAGTGCCACGCCACTCTCCAGAAATGTCAGGCTAGGTTACAGTTCCCACCAACAACATGTGATTGGTTTAGGCTCTTTTACATGGGTTTCTGTGTGCTCCAAAACACTGCCTTGCAAATGACATCTTTGTTTGCCCTAAGGACAGTAATGAACTTACCTGTTTTTAGTTTGCATGTATATATGGGTAGGTGTGTCCTAATGTTTGAATTCAAGGTCAGGCACTTTTTACACACGATAAAAATTTCAGGTTTTCAGTAACTGATGGACATGTTAACTCAGGGACACTTGCCTATAAAACAGTCTTTGTCACATTCTGCCCCCTTTTGTTCTCCAAGCTATTGGCAGCCAACCTTGTTTTGTAAAATCATGCTACGTAGATGTGAGTGTAAACTGTAGAAAGGAGCTAGGTGTGGTAATACATGTGCTCAGCATGAAGGAAATCGTGGGTCCAAAGCCGACCCTGAAACAAACAAAAAACCCCAAAGCTAAAACAAGAACAGTAATACCACTGTGCACAGTTAGTCCTTGTAAAGGAGAAGCAAACTTTAGTTCTGGCCACAAGAAGTTAACTATGATCTAACCTCCATGGCGGTTGTGAGCACCCTCATTAATCCTATTCTTTTTCTAGAAGATTTCTTCCTAACTGATCAGAAAAATCTAGATCTTACCAATTTCCCATCCGCCTTTGTCAAAACTAAAATCCTCCCTGTCTGGTTTTATGATTTAGCCTTATTGAACTAGCAGTAAGATTACTCTTTTTTTTTTTTAAATAAAGCAAGATCCTACTTGAGATTCTAAATATAACTTTTTCATCTCTTTTTAAAAATTATCTTGCTCCTATTTTGAAAATCGAGTTCTTTTAATTCCTTTTTCCTTGAAACAAAGACTTATATCTCTTCAAAAGCAGACAGACTGTTATTGTACCTCATTAACAGCAAAACAATTAAGCTGTAGATATTTAACAAGTTATACAGAGACTTTGGTTGCAGAGATCATATACTTTGGAAGGTGAGTCACTGAAGCCCTTTGCATAAAGCTTATATTATTTGATTGTGACAGGAATTGTTTCTAATTATCTCCAGCTTTTTTTTTTTTTACAACCTCAAAACTATGCATAGAGAACAAAAGTCATAATAAATTAGACACGGGGAGGTTACCTGTACTTATTATAGCCCTAAATGAACATGGAAATGTTTTCTTCTGATGTTTTACTTCTAAATGTGTTTATTCAAGGGAGATCTTGTATTCTATTGAAGATTTCTGAACCAAATCATTTTATAGTGTTTTGGATCAGTGGATTTTTTGTCTATGAGTGAGTATATATGTGTGAAAAGGAAAAGCAGGGAATGCAATCAGAATGTGGGGTACCTGTATCTCTCGCTCCATCGGTGTCTCTGAGCGTTTGCTTCTCTTTGGAGCTGTGACTGTCACTTGAAATTCCAGATGTCTGGGGAAGAGTCCACGTAGAAAGCCATGAAGAACCCAAAGGGCTGTACAGTATTAGCTTGATTTTATAGAACACCAGTTTGTTTACGGAGGGTCTAATGAAAAGCTGTGTAGGCTGTGTATTCATCCGTGTGTGTGTGTGTGTGTGTGTGTGTGTGTGTGTGTGTAATTAAAGTCACATGGCACATTTTCTTAAAGTGAGGACACACTTTAAGGGCACACATGCACAGGAATGCCAGTAGGTTCCAGGGGGAGTAATTATTATTCTGTGAGTTCCAGTACTTCTACTTTTATTTTTCAATGCTTAGCAAGCACTAGTCCTGTGTGCTTCTGGCTTGGTTCCAACCTTCAAAACATAGAATTTAACTGGGCACAGAACTGTCCCAGAGACGAGGATGCGTCGTCTTCATAGCCATTACATTTTGGATGGCCGATCTGTCAGAACACCTCCCAAAACATTAGCAGATAAAAAAAAAAATCCCAACCTCCTCTAGGAATTACAGGCTGTATTCTGGTTTCAGAAAAGAAAACCAAAACCTTTGGAGCTATATCCACTTACAGCCTTCCCAAAGAAAACAACCTATTGTTCTGCCTCTCCAAATGAGTAATTTGACTAATTTTCCCCCCTGACTTGGCAGAATCTTTTATTGAACTGATTGAAATGGCCAGATGTTTTGGCAGGTTCTGCAGACACAATGTAAGAGAGTCAATAATTGACTTAAGTCAACGTATCAGGATGTGGACTGGCAATAGAGCTGGGGATTCTCCGCTCTAGGATGACTTCAAATTCCATTTTAAAAAGGCAGGCTGCTTACGTAATTGAAATGCATGGAGACCGGCAGCATGTAGCGCACTTGCTTTGGTGAGATGGCCTGCTTAGATGTGAGGATTCCCGTAGCTTTTACAAGTAAGGAGAAAAAAGCTCTACCATTAAGATTTATAAACGATGTCCTGGAAGCTGTTTTCTTAGAGTGACATAAATTACTTAACTGCAAAAAGTAAAATCTTAAGATGAAAAAAACTTAAGCTAACATTAATTTGACCCAGATTGTCCAGAAAAGGCTACTTTAGTATTTTGTTAAAAATTTCAGCATATAAAAATGAATGTCTAATGTCAGAATCTTTCATATAATATTTTTTGGTTCTCTGTTTTGCTTTGAGTACACTGGTTATGCTGTGACCTCTACCTGTGATGAAAATATTCCTTATAAATAGCTCACAAATGCCAACTCTTTCTTAAAGGCCTATGACTATAAGAAATATTTCAAATTGTGGACAGTTGCCTACAAAAGGGAACAGTGTGCTTCCCTTAGAAACAGGAACAGTGCATCTCTTTGCATGCCTGACCCTTGACGTGGGCTGAGCTTGGAGACAGCCACACCGCTAGTGTGAAGCTCCGGGCTGGCAGCTTCTTCTGATTGCATGTTTTCCTCCTGTAAGATTGAGGATTCTTCCTGAATTAGCTTAATGAAGATTTTCAAATCTCTTTTATTTGCCAACCACTTTTTCCTCTCCTTATTTTTCATTTTTTATTTTTTTGAGACAGGGTCTTGCTATGCAATTCAGGCTGGCCTTGAGCTCACTTTTGTAGCCCAGGCTGGTCTCGAACTTGCACCAATCCTCCTGACTCAGCCTCCCAAGTGCTGGGATTACAGGCGTGCACTACCACGCCCGGCTTCCTCTCCTCATTAAAAAAAGAAAAACATAAACACATCTGTGTGTGTGTGTGTGCGTGCGCATGCACGTACACACACATACACACACACACACACGCACACACACCCTGTACACTTAGACCTATTTAGGTGATTAGCATCTGCATCCAGGAGTTTGTACAAACTTCCTCTTTGTTAAGTACCTGGAGCACAGAGAACACTGCACTATCTGCCTGCCATATTGCATCCAGTGTCTTTGTAGATATTCTTTTGTATTAGCATAGTAACCATCATGCAGGTATATTTCCTTAGTCACCCACAGCTCTCTGCAGTGTTGTGCTTTCCCTCCTGTGTGCAGAAGGCAGACTGGCTGCACAAATCTTTCCCTGCACTGGCTGCTACAGGAGCCTTGTCCCTGATAACAGCCAGTGCTAATGACAGACCACCACTCGTGTGCTCTGAAAGCCTGCCCCACTGGGATGTCCCGGCTTTGTGAATGACTCCAAGAGCCATGCAGAAGCTTTCTGAGGTCTCCTTGGGGCCAAGGAGAGAGGAAGGATATTTTATGAGATGTTTTGAATGAGATTTATCAAGATGGGTGTAGGATCGTGGCTTTATTTTTCAGACAAAAAACAAAATGAGAACCATAAATCACCCAGTCCCTTGTGTAGTGTTGGCTAGACTGATTGACACCTTTAGATGTGTGGAGTCTGTGGTCCTAGAGCCAGATGTTAAGTTCTACTTAGGGACCCTGGGTGGCCAGGGTCATTTCTTTCAGTTAATGACAGTCCTTTGCTATTCCTGCTCTCCCACTCTTAATTCTCCGTTGATTCTGGGTTTTGAACACTGAGAAAACCCAACCCCAAAGTGCATGCAAATAGCAGAAGTAGGGTCTAGTGCTTGCTAAATCTGTAACAATTTTGATAACAAATTGTTTATTTTTTTGGAAAAGGGAAGCTGGCTGGGAGACTGGCATCTCATGATTTAGCGTGGCGTACAATGTCCTGCGGAGGTGCTCTGCAAACCGGACTCACACATTCTGATTGAGAACCAGACATCGGGCGATTGTTTAATGACCGGGCCAGAATGGGACCCCAGTTTGCTGTCCCCAGAAGTGCGTTGCTGTCAGCCAGACAGCTCGGAGCCTAGTCTAGCAGGCTTAAGCTGCTGCTTCTGTTCCCCGGCAGCTTTCTCTTTAGTAAACGGAAACCAATGAGCCTGAATCTAGGCATACCTATTTTCACAATATTATGATAAAGTTAGGAGAGATAAAATTTTTGTTTCCTGGCTACAACAGCTGGGATAATTGAGAGACATGGGGTATGGATAGAAACATTACTGAAGGATGTCAAGAGAGCATCATTAAAAAAGAAAAATAATGCTCAAATCTGAACCTGCATGTCACTTTTCAAAGTTTAGAAACATCTGGGTGATTTCTGAAATTTTCCCTCATCTTATTACTCTGTAGATACAGTCATTTTTTTTTTTCTCAATTGAAACAGAGCTTTTGAGAAAAGAGAGAAGGCTTTAGTAAGCTCTTTCCAAGCCCATTTGTCAATGGATTGCATTTGTTCCTTCTCTTAAAAAACATGACTTCCAGGATATTAAGGCAGTTTTTGTAAATTAATATCATCATTAAAAATAAGTTGGCCTCTTCATCCACCTCCTATAACTTGTTATTCGTGGCTGCCGTGCTGGGCTGCATAGACAGCAAGAAGTTTTGGCATGGCCCTGGGGCCCAGGGGAATATTAACTTACAAAGCTTTCCCTATTTTGCTTTTACATGTCTGAAACTATTTCAAAACGTAGCAGCTGAAATGCAAGTTATTAAATACACTTGACTAGAATGTAAGAAGTGCTCGCTCTGCCCCATTTAGAGTAAAGATGGCTGGGAGATGAATTAGTTCCTGGCTGCTTCTGAGTATTTATGTCAACACATAGCTCAAGATTATGCAAAAATAGTTAAAGCAGAGTTAGATACTAGGCACAAATCTAGTGTCACCCTAGGGCTTTAAAACTCCGCTTTATTTTTTTTTTTTATTAAACTCTAAGTTTTGTTTCACTTATATGAGAAACACAAAGTATGAATGATTTATAGAGTGAGATAAAAATGGAGAATAGGAAGCAGGAGTTAGAGCTTTTGCAAATGGGAAGGGGGTCCAGATAGAGAAGGAGGAGGAGAGGGAGGAGGCTAAGGGGAGTAAATAGAATTAGGACCTCTTATGTACCTGTACCAGCTCTCCAGGATAAATATGATCACTTTGTACTGAAAATGTACTAATAACTTTTTATTTTAAAAAGTTCTAGATGAATGGAGATATTGGCTGTGTGACAAAATGGGAAAGAGAGGTTCTTTGCATTTTGGTGGTCAGAGCCTCCAGCCCCAACTCTGCAGAAGTGTCCTGTCCCCTTATCTCTAGTGGGGCTCTTGCCTCAGGAATCAGGAGCCAGACGGAGGGGTGGGGGTCCGTCCCCTGGAGGCTGTGCATATTTCTCCCTTTCCGGGCCTGCCCAAAGTGTGTTTCAGTGTGGACTGTTCCTCTCGGTGTGTGTTCCTCTGTGGGTGCAGGGCCAGACACTGCTTGGGTACAGTCACAGGAGGCTGGGACGTGTCTGTGGGTCTCCAGCAGCTGGAAAAAGTTTGAGCCCCTTTGGCAGATGTTTGCTGTTCCAGCCACTTCATTAATGTTGGAAACAAAACCCCTGCCTATTCTGACCCAAGTTCCACTTTGTGATTGACAGCTGGGGTGTGCTTCCTGTCACAGAAGTGCTTCAGAATCTGTGAGCCACAGACAGGGAGTGAAAAGAGGGAGATCAGAACAGAAAGGGAAATGGGCTAGGCGCCATAGCTGAAAACCCAAAATTATCAGGGAAAGAGAAGAGACTCTTTTACACAGAAAGACAAATTTAGTACAACTAATTAAGCTTTGATGTCCAATCAAATACATCATATAATTTCCTTTCCCCGGCTTTCATGCATTTATTCATGACACATTTACTGAGAACTGACCATGTGCCAGGTGCTATATGGGTATTGTGGTACAAGATGAAGAATCCTGTACTAGACATTGGCTTATTGGAGTTCATTGTCCTGTGGGTTAAATAAATGTGCAGAAGACAACACAATAAAGGAAATGCTAGGATAGAGATAGAAAGCACAAAGGACAGCCTTGGGGACTGGGCACACTTGCATGGAGGAGGTGGCGCTGGAGATGGATCTCAAGCTAGGGTTTTGGGTCCTGAAGGAGGGAGGGATGCGCTGTGGAGGGCTTTGCAGTGAAAAGGAGCATGCTTGCCTAAAAACATGAATCATCATAACGGGGAGCAAGGGTGATGACAACCCCTTTACAAAGCAAAAACCAGACTCAGCGTGGGTTGGAAGCAGCAGAGGTCTGAGGCTCCTGACTGGGAGATCTGCAGTCTCTCTCATCAACTTTGGGTCTGTGCACCCACAGACACTACTCTCTCCAAGATCTCTTGCCTGTGTAAAACAGAGAAGGTGGGAGACGCCATGAGCTGAGGGGAATGCTTGATCTCCTGAGTTATTAGCACACCAAGTATTTTAGATCAAATCTCTGGAAGAGACTGAGGAAGTTTGTGTCTGTGGTTGAGTGGGAGCTCGGGTGGAAGAGTGAGAAGGCTGAGGACTTTCAGGCCTGAGGAGCAGAAGCAGGTTGAGGTGCTGTCCTCTCTGGTCCGCGCTAGGCAGGTTGAGGTGGTGCCCTCTCTGGTCCGCGCTAGGCAGGCTGGGCTCTGCTCTTGGTTGCAAGTCCTGCATCCACCGTGAGGGGCCTGCAGCCTTCATGGGCCAGGGAAGAGAAGCAGACCTCCAACTCGGGACACTGGGGAGGAGGAGCGGATGAAGACAGGGAGGAAAGACAAAGGATGGGCTTAGGCAGAAGAACAGTAGGGGAAAAAGAGAGGAGGAAAACTGGGGGAACAATGAGAGGAAAGAGAAATGAGAGGGAGGAGAGAAGAGTTAGTGGGGGTGGGAAAAGAAGAAACATGAGCGCAGTCTGAGGGCCGCGAGGGCAGTGCTAGACAGGGCCCGCGCAGGACCCAGGCGCCCCCCAGGAGTACACTCTAGGGCCTGAAAAAACTCAGCGGCGTCAGCTCAGTCTGCGGTCAGGCAGCCAGGCATCAGGGCTGTCTCCCGTCACGCAGGTGCCAGGCTCCTGCGTCTGGGCAGGCCTGGGAGTTCCCTCAGCCGGGCTTTTGGATTCTGAAGAATACTCAATTTCTTTGAGGTGGCCACAGCCCCCGCACTTTCCTGGGGGCAATAAGAGCTCGCAGGCCTCCAGGATTGATGTTTGTGCCAATTCTGCGTCCCTGAGATCCAGCTTTGGCGCCGTGGGCAATGGGCTCCGGCCCCATGCGTGCGGAAGATCGCCATTCGGTCAGGGCGCTGGGCGGCTGCACGGGGCTGGGTTGGGAGAGGCCTGCGATAACGAATCCAGTCAACAGGCCGCGGGGCCCGAGCAAATCCAGCGGGCGAGCATGGGTACCAAGTGGTCACCCTAGGCCCCTTTAGTTAAACGAGTGTCGTGGCTTGGGTACCCTGCGACAGTGTCGCGGACCTCTCACCCACCTGTGATTGGAGAATAAAAAACATTTCTAAAGGAAGAAGAGAGGGAAGCTAGAGTATTTTCTGACACGTGGGAAGGTCTCCAGCGGCGGACTGTGGGCCCTGAGTAACGCTGCCTGCATCGTGACTCGATCTGTTAGTACCGATCCCCTGTCAGCCCCTGATCACAATTTCTCCAAGTGTTTTCCTTCGGCTGAGTCCAACCGCTAGCCCGGGGGCACGCCTCAACCTGCTGGCTCCGCTGCGCGGGTCCCGCCCGGGTCAGCAGCCTGGCAGAGCCCGCAGAGCCTTGCGGCCGCTTCCAGACCGCGAGCGGCAGGCACTCTCTCCGGCTGTCAGTGTGTATAATTCTGTGTTCCTGTTCCCTAACATGCGTTTTCTTTCCAGACCCACGCACCCATTCGAGACAAAGTCGTGGAACTCAGCGCGAACGCCACGGTTCCCTTCGACAGCCGTGCGCGGCGCGGGCAGTGGGGGTCCCGCAGGGGGTTCGCCGGCTCAGCTGGGGGCGGTGTCCGCGGCCCAATAAGCGTCCACTGGAAACAAAAGATCTTACAGATATGAATTGGAGCAGAGAGGTTAGACCCAGAGAAAAATAAAGAGAAGCCACCCCCCAAAAGCATGTCTTCTCAAGTACCAACTCTACGGAGCCTCTTAGCTAGGGAAAGCCCGGAGGACAGCGCTCTGGAGGTGGGACCGGGCCGACTGCTCGGAAGCCCGCGGGCACTGCGGTACCCTAGAATTGCGTTGCGTCGATCTTTTCCGGCCACGCAAAATATTTTATAAGCAAGGCTTAAACATAAAAAAAGAACGAATGCTTTTAGTACTTTTTTTTTTTTTTTTTTTTTTTTGTCAGCTTGTTATCACGGTCATTCGCTGCTCAAGTTTACCCCTTTGGCGCAAAAGCCCCACGCCCATAGCGCCAGAGCTGGCCGCAGGTTTCAGGGATACAAGCGGAGGGAGGCGAAGCGGTGGGCCTCAGGAACCCGTCCAAGCGGAGAAGGAAGCTCAGTTGTCCTGGGGTTGGGGGAGACTGCGTGGTGGCCCGATTCTACTTTCTGGCAGTACCTAGAGGTACCCTCGTTCAGATCACAGGCGTCAGTAGCCCAGCCCGGCCCGTGGGTGCGGGACTGTTCCTAAGGCGTGCCTAAGAGACACCAGCTGGAAAAGCAGCCTTCGGAGGAGCGCTGGTCGCGAGCTGTCCGCGCTGCGAGCACACTGGCGCGCACCCCGAGCACACACCTGGAGCTCGTGGGGGGAGGGCGGCGAGGGGGGAGGAGAGCCAGAGCAAGTGTCTTAAAATAGAGAGCCGAACAGAGGAGCTCTAGACACCAAGGGGGAGGAGGAGACGGGAGCTGCGGGCACTGGGCGCGCAGGTCAGCACGGTTGGCAGGGGTGGGGGTGGGCGCCGACGCCCCTTGCCTGGCACTCCGCACCTGGCCCTGCGGGAAGTGCGCGCTGATTGACAGCTGCGTTGTCCCCAAAAGGCTCGCCAAAGATGCTGATCTGCGGGTGGGTGTAGACGCGCTGCAGGCGCGCCCGTGCCCGCTCCCCTCCGCGCGCCTCCCGGCCCGGCAGTCTCCCTGGCTGTGGACGAGCGGGGCTGCCGCCCCCGCCCCGCGCCACCCCCGCGGTCCCCGCCGGCCCGGCCCTCGAAGTCCTGCTCAGGTCGGCGGGCGCCTGCTCGTCCCGGCTCACCATGCACTGCCACGCCGAACTGAGGCTGAGCTCGCCCGGCCAGCTCAAAGCAGCCAGGCGGCGCTACAAGACTTTCATGATCGACGAGATCCTGTCCAAGGAGACCTGCGACTACTTTGAGAAACTTTCCCTCTACTCTGTGTGCCCGTCGCTGGTCGTGAGACCCAAGCCCCTGCATTCCTGTACGGGTAAGACACCCTGCTAAGGGGTGAGTGGGGTGCGCCGGGAGCTTTTGCGCCGGTGGCTGTCGCCTCCGCTCTCGGACCCGAGGTGGAGTGGAGGAGGCGCAGGTTTTTTTATTTTTTACTTTTTTTCCCCTGCACTCCTGCACCAACCACAGACTGCCAAGCGGTGGGCATCTCCAAGTCGGCTGCAACTTGGCGAGGAAAGGCTCGGTAAGGTGTCGGAGCCGCGATCGGAAATTCGGTAAAGGCTGCGCTGAACCTAGGAGCGCTCGCTCCCGCAATCCTGCAATACCGAGTGGTGCTGCTGGAGCAGAGCGCTTCCTCTTTCCGACCGACCACTGCGGTTTCGAGTCAGAAAGTTCAAAGACTTGACCTGATTCAGCGCCTAAGTCATTGTTTCAGGAAGTGTGGTTGTGGGTTTCAACTCTGGTTTACCGGCCGGGCCTCTCACCTTGAACTAATTCTTCCAACCTCCCATTGCCCTACTGGGAATCTGACAAGTAAGGCAGTGTTTTGGGGTTCACAGCGGTCCTGCATTCACAGAAGTTAGCGTGAAATGTCCTCCTTCTAGGGAGGTCTGCTGCCTTTATACATGTGCAGAAAGGAACAAGCCGCGTTTGTTTTAAGGGACTAAAATCAACAGCAATAATGCAAGATCTGCTTCCTCTCTGCAAGAGCTGAGACCGATAGAAAAGGAAAGCTTAATACATATATTGCAAAAGTTATAGGTGTACAGTTTGTGTAGAAAACTAATCCAAATATGTTTAAAAGGAATTTTGCATTAGGAAGTGCTCGAAGTTTCAGAGTGCCTTGACACAATTAGGATTAGGTTGTGAAAACATCAGTGTAGCAATAATAATAATAATAATAATAATAATAATAATAATAATAATAATAATTTGAAGCAAGTTGGAAGGGTTTTTTGAAACACGATAGAGATTGTTACTATTGATTTTTAAAAATTTGTGTGTCTGCTATTTGTGAAACCTTGACAAATATGTAGCATTCATTAACTAGTGGTAGGCCAAATTTTGTTTTTGAGAACAACTATTTGCTACAATAACTAAAATCTCTTTGAGAAAAAAAAAGATGCTTTGCTTTAGTCACAAATTTCAGTGCAGCCAGCCGAATCATTGCGCACTACAGAGGTTCCAAAGACAAAACACAATTTCTAAGCACCTATATATGGCCTGGTGTCAGAGGACTTTTCCATGACTTTGTATTAAGTCTGAAGCAGCTTTTCGTGGCTTATTGGAGTCACAGAATTAGATCCTGGTCAAAAATAAGGCAGAAACAAAGCAGTAAGGACATCAGAAAACATTCTATCAACATAGGCTAAATTCTGTTGTGTCCAACTTTGTGTGGAAAACACAGAGATTCGTAAGTAACATGGAGGCTGTTAAAGCGAATTAACCTGTATCACAAGCTAAAGTTTTGCCCAGTCTTGCGCTTCTAGGAGTTCATCTACAGTTTATGGTTGAGGGCGGTTTTTGGCAACGATTTGCTTGCCTGTTTTCTTAGTGCTTCCTCTTTTTCGATTGTCCCTTTCAAAATATAGCATGATTTTGCTCTAGTTAGGGTTAAAATATAGAATCTAGGATTTGCTAGTGGAATTAAACTCATAAAAACTGGCTACAATGGTTCATACTTTCAGATCATAAGCCTTCAGTGGGTTTACGATTACAACTAAAGCCTTACATGCATTAGATCATGGGATTCCCATTAGTAACTTCTCAGGGGTTTTGTAAATTCCAGACTTTCAAAGTACTTTTGTAGCTTTTAACAGTTAAACTAAGGATCAAAATTCTAAGGTTTGATGAATGTAATATTTTTTTAAAGAATTATAAAACTAATGACAATAACTTGCTGATATCCATGAAAAAAGCTGACTTTTTGGGGTATAGATCTATTTTTAGTTTTAGTACTTTTGGTACAACCAGTGCCTAAAATGTCCAAATCAAAATCAAATAAAAGGCATAATTAGAACTAAAGTTACTTCACTTTCTCACTTTGTTATTTGCTTGCTTAAGATTCAATTAATTGCAAAAAAAAAGAAAAAAAAGAAAACTTTGTTGGGCAAAGAGGAGGAAAGAAACTTAAAAAAAAAAAAAAAAAACTCAGTTGAAAGAATTGCCAGTATGCACAATAGTATATACATTTGAGGTGGAAAGGAAGTTATAGCATTTAGAAAATCTTCACATAATTAAGCAGTTCTTGTCTAGATTTAGCAATCCAACTGCCAATTTATGGTGCTAAATTTCTTCAGGCAGAAGAGCCTTTACTGTATTCAAGTAAACAGGGAATGGAAGTATTTTGGGTTAGGCAGATAATCCCTTGGTACTAATTAATTATTAAACACTTTAGTCTTGGTAGAAAAATTATTGTACAACAATTATTACAATCATAGTAACTTTGGTCCTAGAAAACTCTCTAAATTTCTCAGAAGATCCCTTAAGTCACCTGAGTAGGTATTCAGTAAGGGAATCTTGACCTCTTAAGTCAAACCAAAGGGAAGTTTATAATTAAATTTAAAATAAAATTTAAAAGAGCATGAAGAAAGCCTCCTTAATTTAGTGTATGACAGCCTGGTCTCATTTTCAAATCTGCTTCAAGTAATCCCCATTCAGAATGGAAATGTATTGCCATTTAGAAATCAGTAATTGTTTCTCATAAACGTTACAATGGTGGTGTTACTATTTAATCTTAAACTGGATTGTTGTCTTTTTCTGGTTGCACTTGATGTTTCCTGGTGGGAAAGTCACTTGAATGGGCTTTCAGGATGGCGTAGACCACAGAGGAGGGGGCACTATTATTTTTTATGGCTTTGACTTTAAGTTTAATCTTTGGAAATAGATTTTCTAAATTTAGAAAACAATGGGTGATTTGCTTCACAGGAACGAGAGTGTAATAATACTTTACCCTCATGGTTTTTGGATGAAGATGCTGACATGCAGGCCTATATCCTAGTCTTTTCTGACTGTATTTATTTATGCGCAGAACCCAGAATTGTTATACTGTATTTACACAAGCACAGGGTAGGTAGGGGTGAATGTAGATATTTCATCATTTTGCAACCTGGGACAGTTTTCCGGTGCTACCGTCTATAGTTGCTTTGCTCCTCCTCTGGCAGAAAGATTCCGTCCAATGTCTTGGTTTCCTCCAAAGCCCACTCTTGTGAAGCTGGCCGTGGGCTTTTGAGCTGGAAGGGGTCAGAGAGGGCAGCCTCTCCAAGTGGAAGATTGCATTTTGCCAAGGGTCAGGCTCACATCCTTGCTTCATATCCTAGCTTCAGTGCTCTTTTTACATAGATTTCCTTGTCAGGATTTTCAGAAATCAGAGACATTTTTCCATTTTGGTGTGCACCAGAGAGAAATGTGTGCAGTCACGCCCAAGGGACAGTCAACCAACCAATTAAAAGGAACACTGGGGAAAGGTAATTATCTTAAGAGGTGGCATTGAGAACATTTTATCCTTTGGTGGGTCCAAGAGAAACAAGTTCTTTGGGGTGTTGTCCTTGGGTGCATTTGTATCACAAAGACCGTGTGTCACCTCAGTGCAAAATTAAATGAGATGCCAACGTGCAGCAGGGCTTCCTTGGGAGTGAGGGAGCTGGCTACTGATTTGAGAAGTGACTCAGGTCTTCTCAGTGGCTTTAGTTTTTCAGTCAGGGACCAAAACCCACAGGTTCGAAGGAACCTGAGCATTTGGCTCTGGAATAGGAGTGTAAATCGGGGTTTGGGAAATGATCATTATCAACTCGAATTTGTATTTCTGCCAGAGGCAAATAGGCTTTTATTAGCAGTTACTCAGAACTGCTTCTCCTGTTTCCATTCTGAGGGAGAATAAGTCAAGAGACCCACGGGATCCAGGACTCATTCAGAGTGAGGATATATTTGGAGCTAAGCTGTTATCTCATTGGTTTCTTTAAGTTTTAAATTCCTTTTTAAAATCTAGATGCGGAATGTTTCCTTTCTAACAAGTTTGTTTCTAACTTGTGAATAACTCAGCAGTGCCACCACTGGCCCTGATTTTTCTAATAGCAAACTAGAAAGTGATTAAATATTTTGCTCATAAGTTGAAATAATTCTCGAAATGTCTGTAATTGTCAGTATCGTTTAGTTCAACAAATGCGTTTGCTTAGAGAGTGCATTTTGATTGAACCCATAAATTTTAAACTTATCTTAAAATTTTTTTGTGGATGGGGTAGTAGGGCCCCAGGACCCTACTCACATAAAGTAAGCGCTTTACCACTGAGCCACACTTCCAGCCCGTAAATCTTGACAAGTACTTAGAGTGTTTTTAAAAAAATCCCCGTAAATTACATGGAGAATCTCTGCCTTTGTTGTTCTCTAGGGAATAAACATGATGGGCAGTTTGGAATTAGGGTGGGGAACATAATGATGATCTAATGCTTTTGTTCTCCAAGAGGAGATTTTTCTTTGAACTCCACCTATAGGGCATTAGCCACAGCAAAGTTGTCAAGTGAACCTCATTAAAATAATGCAAATACAGTTTTATTCATGCATATAGACAACTGATTTCTTGTAGATACGCGTTATACTACTGGATGGAATGTTGACTTTATGACCTAAGCCTGGACAGTATGTAGGTGATAGTTTTAGTAGTATCTCAGGAATTGAAAATGAAGACTTAAACTGAACATATCCTAGCCTTCTATGAGAGAAGCAGTCAAGTTTGAAAAAAGTTATTGAAATTATAGAAACCAAGTTTTTTTTTTTTTTTTTTTTTTTTCCCAAAAGAGAGAATAAGGAAAAAAAGAATGGATTTCTTTGACTCTTTTCTATATTTGGCAGTGCTGGGGATCAAATGCAAGGCCATTGCTTCAAGCTACATCCTCAAAGTTTTTTTTAATATTTTCTTGAGAGAGGGTCTTGCTAAGTCACCAGGTTGCCTGGTTTTAAGCCTGGGTCTGGATTCCTACTGCTTCTGTGTCCTGGAGTGCTGGGGTTACAGGTGTGCTCCATTGCGCTTGGCTCTTTTGAAGTTCTGAGACCACTTGGGTGGACACTTGTGGCTGTGTCCCTCAGAATGGCCACATAGGCAGGCAGGAGTGCCTTCTGATGTTCTTCTGTCTGCTCACAGACAGTAAATGGCTTGACATTGATTCTACTTAGACATGTGCTGGAGCCCCAGGTGGGCAAATGCGCAGCACCTGGGTGCTGGGGAGTGTGAGCATTTTGAATGCATAGTGGAAGACTGACTAAATGTTAGACCAAAAGCATTTGTAGGAGTAGCCACCCTGTCATACCTGCTACTCGTCTTACCTTGGAGGAAAGTTTGTGCTCCGTGGCTCAGTCCGTTGACCAGTTCTTCACTGAAACATGATTAGGGGACCCCAGGGACTTGGGTGGCGTGTGTAGATTTCAGCATCCCCTTCTGGGGTGACTGTTGGACTTTCTAGTCTCATGGAGCTGGCATTGCTAGTGTGGCTGTGGAGATACCCACATGGCTGCCCCCTCCTCCACCCATGAGCTGGCTAGGGCTAAGGTTTCACAGATGTGTCACAAACCACTGTGTTACCTGGGATGATTTCTTCTGGAAGCAAGATGGCAAAGAAAAACACAGAAGGATCAAGGGAATTCCCAAGAAGACTACATACTCTGAGAGGCTGGCCTGGCTTTGTTGTTGGTGCTGGTCTTGTCTTAACAGCCTAAGAATTAGGGTTGGTATGTTTTCTCTTTTTATCACATAGCAGTAGAGTTCAGACTAGCTTTTGGATTTAGTAACAGTGGCATTCATTTCAGGGCCTTGTACAGACTCAAGGGCATTCATGCAACAAAGATAGGCAGTGTTGGTTTATTCTTTTTTTTTTTTTTTTAGAAGAAGACTTTTACAAATCATCTGGTTTTATTTTTTTGCAGCTTAGTAACAAAAAAAGCTTGTTAAAATAAATGCTCTAAATAAAAACACAGTTAATTTTCTATTACACTCTCTAATTACTCATCACCATCAGGGCATTTTTTTTTTTTTTTATGGCAATTTAACTTCTTGGAAGTAGAAACTTGGCACACACAGAAGGAAGAAAGCTGTGCACCTAGACTGCCTGAGAAGATGCTCTGAGCATTTGGAGATGGAACTGAGTCTTACATACAATTACCACGAAGGAGAGAGGGTGTCTGTCTGTCCCCTGGTCGTGAAGGAGTCTCTGGCTTCTCTAGTGCCAGTTGAAAGTGCACCTGCCAACACCAGTGGGGCTAAAGGTAGGAGCACTTGGTGGGCCTCGAGTGTGGCTATGTATGCTTCCTGCCTCCCTGGCTGAGGTGACACAGAGGAGTATGGCTTTCCTCCGAAGGTCAGGCTGTGGCTAAAGAGAGGCCAACTGGGGAGGTTCTCAATAGCGGACACCTATATCACAAGCCTAAGCAGGTGGCTTCCTTTTATTTCGCCTCTGTACTTTACTGGTGTGTCCTTAGGAACATGTTCTTCTAGATAGGGGAGGACAGATAAGTGTTGTCACAGTGTGTACTGGGTGGGGTCTGTCACCTCACCCATGTCTGTGTACTTTTGATCATTATTTTGAAAACATGGAACATAGATTATTATTATTATTATGTTTTTGGTCTTTTTGAGACAGGGTCTCACTATGCAGTTCAGGCTGGCCTTGAGCTCACTTTTGTAACCCAGGCTGGTTTCAAACTTGCACTGATCCTCCTGCCTCAGCCTACCTGGGATCACAGGTGTATGCTACCATGCCTGACTTGGAACATAGATCTTTGTTACATGATTTGATTGTCTTTGTTCTCCACATATTCAAGGATCACTGATGGCATCTGAGGCCTGGTGGAACTTCGTGAAAGCCTGGCTGTGTTTCCATCTCGGGAAAGCCTGGAAGTATCAGGTTTTGCCAGCCTTGGTCACCTACCTCTTCTGTCGCAGAGCTTTCTTTGCTCTGGCAGAACTCTGCAGCAAGACTCAGGAGTGTGACTTGGACACTTAGTTTAATACATTATCTCAGGCTTATGACTTTGCATGGTTCCCTACTGGAAATTTATAAACAATAGGTCCACATTTTTTTTTTTTAAAGTCTTAGGGAAATAGCCTGGACAAGGGAAGGAGCTGAGAATCCTCTTTTTGAATCTTGGAGTATCCAAAGAGCACTACAAACTTGGGAGGGATAGCAGATGCTTTATACTCTGAACCTTATTCATGTGTTTAATAATAACAGTGATCATAGCTATTTATTTATTTATGTTTGATCTTCTAACATAAATAAAAGCACCATACAAAGTGCTTTTGGATCAGTTTCAAAACACCCCTCAGAGACAGAGATTGTTGTCTTCACTTCACTAACAGCCTGAGAAATTAAACTTCACTAAAGTCAAAGAATGTATAGAAATCTCTTACAAAGCAATAAGAAAGCACATTAGCAGAAAAATGGACAAAACCAGGACCAGACTGTTCATAGAAGTGCAGGCTCAGATGGCTGATAGAATGAAAGCGTGTTCAGCCTCACCGTGATCAGGAGAACCTTAATTCAAGTGAGAAACCATTTCACACCCATGAGATGGCAGGAAAAAAAAAGACATATTCTGATGATTTCAATTTTCATCAAGAACAGAGCTCATCGACTGGTGGTGGCAGTGTTATCTGAAATAATGGCACCAATGTCTAATAAGGCTGCAGGAGCACACAGCCTCCACCTTGGCAGTTCCCCTTTTGGGTCTGTACCTTGAGAGTCATTGTAGGTGTGCAAAAGGGCACCCATAGGAGAATGTTCACTTTGGTTTTACTTAGATTAGGAGAAAGTTGAAATAATGCAGCTGCACTTCTCAAATGAAAAAGGGGGACACTAATATGCTATATTCATAAAGTAAATACCTATGTAGTGATTAAAATAAAGAAAGTAAACACATTTCCATTAATATGGATGCATTTTAGAAACACAAGATCTAAGTAAAACTAAGTTGGCACATGATACATACAATCTAAGATCATTTATGTGCTGTTTGAAAATATACAAACTAACACTGGCTATTGGTTACGAAGGCAGGGGCATAGAATTAGGGAGTCCTGTCTATAGGCTATTTGCTTTTGTAATTACTTCTTAAGAAAAAATGTCCAAGGAGCCTGGCAGGATGGCTCAGTGGTCTAAAGCACCTGCTTAGGAAAGCTTGGGCGGCTGCAGGGACCGCGGTTCGATCCGCAGCACCACATGCTGCGCCAGCCCTGCCCTCAGGGCAGGCTGAGCCGGCCATAAAAATAAATAAATAAACAAACAAAAGTTCTGAAACAAGAAAAATAAATAAATAAATAAAAATTCTAAAAAAAGAAAGAAAAAGTGTCCTAAAGCAAAAATGCTGAGCTTAACGATGTGATAATTTGGTCATAGGTACCTAGATGTTCATGGTGTTATTGCTTTATTGTTTCTACTTTTCTGTATATTTAAAACTTTTCACAAGTTATAGGACTAGAGATCACACATACGTTGAACTCTTAATCTTGTGGAACTTTTTTGGAAAATTTTATGTATGTATGTATGTATGTATGTATTTATATAATTGGTACAGCGTCTCGCTACACAGCAGACTCATAATGGTTCTGTGGTCTCAGCCTCTCTAGCACTGAGATAACAGCCATGAACTACCACACCCAGTGTCGGTGGCCAGCACTGCTTGCCAGGGGTTACTGGGCCAGTATGGTATGCGGTACCAGTGATTGAACCTGGGTTGTTGTGTTTGTCAGGCAGACACTTAAACTGCTGAGCTATTTCCCTAGCCTCTTGTGCAACTTTTGATAGTTTTCTGAATAGCTTTTTTAAAATCCCCAAACAGAAGTCTTTAAATACAGACCTTGTCGTGTGTTTTCTCATAGTGAGGTCATGAGAACACTTTAGAATTAGACACACGTGCTGCTCATGCCAAACCAACAACTGTGGCTCATGAATTGGCTCTTGGATTGGGTTCACCTTTCTTGGTTAAAGACATTACTCATCACTGAGATAACTGCTGTCCCCCGTGAGGTGCTCTGGCACGATCAACAGCTTTTCTTGTGAGTTTCTAGAGACATAGTTTTGGTACATAGTCGTGGTATAACTGAACTCGAATGCACTTCAGGTTGCTCTCAACGTGTGATCCCTTTGCCTCAACTTCCCCAATACTGTAATTATAGGCATGTGTCAGTATGCCAGGACAGGAGTGGCCATTGTTGAAATAATTAATGGCGAAGTATTTCCCACCTCTCCTGACCCCTCAATAATCAATGCTTATACATTTTGTTGATATAACAATATTCTACCCTTGGCTTTTGACCAGTGTCCCATTAGTCTTTATAATTTAATTTTCAAAAATTATCTAGGTATGATTGTGATTAGTTATCAAAGAATCCAATGTTAAAATGCAGCTTTGTCTCAGCAGAGAATGACATTGGTACTGGCATTTTATCAGTCAGAGTTCTCTTTATTTCTGTAACCATGCTTTGATTTGAAAATGTTGTTCGGCGTGTGGTGTCAGGGATTGTTGTGAGGGATGAATGTTACCATGGCGATCTCACACAGAGATGTCTGTTGCCAGTAATAAATGGTCATCTTGTTGTTTAGAGGAGCTAATCTAGACCACATTACTCGGTGATGACAACTGTTGTGGCAGATGCTTTATTCAGCCTATCTTAGCAGCTCAGACATTTTTTCCTTATGTAAAATAGTCCTAATTTAGAGATATTGCTTTTGGACATTTTGTCCAAAACAAGGCCCTTTGGGAGCTCTTTCCGTCCCTCCAGAGGGAAGTCCTCCTCGGGGTGGAGGAAACAGGTGGTACAGTGAGTTTGCCAAAGTGTTCCCCTTTCCCTGGGCAATGTCCAGATAAATACATAAGCAAAGGGACAAGCAAGCTAATGTGCTCCATGCCCCCATCGCACCAGACCTGGAGCTTGGGTTGCAGCACTTACTCTACTGTTTGGTGGTGTAGCCGTGGTCTGCAGGGATGTGTGACGCTAACTGGAAGACTGGGGATGAGTTGTCCATAACTGGAAGTATAGTATGGGGCTCTATCAGAGTGTCACCAGGCTGCAGGGTTTCACAGGTTGTAGAAGGCCCTTCTGTATTTACCCCGCCTTGCCACACATGATCGCTACGGGATTAAACCTTTTGCTTGCGGCTTGCTCTGTGAATTTCCTAGGCTTTTCCAGTGAGATGAAATAGCCGAGCCTGCCTGGGCTCTGTGAATGGAGGAAATATTATGAAGAAATACAGAGAGGCCCTTCCTATCCGAAGTTTCACTTTCTGTGATTTTGGTTATCTGAGGTCAACTAAGAACTAAAAATATTAGATGAAAACTCAAAAAATAATTCACAAGTTTAAGCTGCTCACTGCTCTGAGTCTTCTAATGAAATCTTGTGCTCCACCCACCTTAGGGCACAAATCATCCTTGCATACTTTTTATCCGTGCTGTAATATTGTTGTGGCTCCAGGAACTGGGATTTCCCAAAACAAATAGTAGGCAGGAGTGGCTTGGTGTCACACCACAATTCTGGCTTTATCACATCATTTTATGTCAACATGTGGATAATATGTCATCACCTGAGAGACCATGTTCACATTAATTTTATCATAATATATTGTGATAACTGTTCCATGCAAACTATGAAGGCAGGAAAATCTACTCACTAGAAACAAATCTGATAGACTCACTTTTGAAACTTTTCTTTGAACTGCTTAGGGAAAGATTATGAATATTTAGGTTATTCAGATAACTTTTAAGCAAGTTTCATTAAGGGAGAGTAAGGAAGGTATTTTTACGTGGTTCTAATCTGAGTCCATTAATTTTCATGACTAAAGATATTTTAGTGAAATAATTGGTATATCATTATATTTTTAAGGAGAGTGATGTTAATTTTATTGACTCTGAATATCATGGTAACGTATTAGCATTCTTAGCACATTACACAGCTGTGTACATTGAAAGTGTGTTTTTGGTTATGCTTTAGAGCATAGCTAGAATAAAAGCACATCTTACCAGAGGACTCTTTTCTGTCAATTCTACTGGGAGATTAGGCCTTTGGCAACTAGCTGAGAAAACAGAAAATGTTTTGCTGTTAGGATACTTCAAGTAGAAATGATAATAATAAATGGTAACCATGGCTCTAAATGCTTACACACACATGTGCACTTACACCAACTGGAAACCGTGTCTAAAATAGTTATTATTTTTTTTTTTTTAGAATTTTAACATTTTATTTATTTATTTTTTTCTTGTTTCAGAACCTTTGTTTGTTTATTCACTCATTTCTATGGCCAGCTCAGCCCGCTCTGAGGGCAGGGCTGGTGCAGCATGTGGTGCCGGGGATTGAACTGAGGTCCTTGAAGCCACCCCGCCCAAGCTTCCCCAAGCAGGTGCTTCAGACCACTGAGCCATCCCGCCGGGCCCCTAAAATAGTTATTATTACCACAGCTTTTCAGCAGGAAAAGTGGGGCTCAAGGAGATCCAGAAGCAGCAACAAAGTCACATGAGGAAATGGCAAAGCTGAAAATGGAACTCTAGTCTCTTTCAAGAGAAAAGTTCCAGAACTGTGCGGATCCAGTTTAGCTGGGCATTCCTTATAGAAACTGAGGCAATGAGTTAACTGCCACGTGATCTATGACTATATGAAAATGTATAAATTAGAACTCAAAA
Organism: Myocastor coypus; assembly: GCA_004027025.1. Classification (NCBI taxonomy): domain Eukaryota; kingdom Metazoa; phylum Chordata; class Mammalia; order Rodentia; family Myocastoridae; genus Myocastor; species Myocastor coypus. The sequence continues at coordinate 23,365 of PVJA010005173.1, read as the reverse complement.
CTGTCTGTCCCTTGACAGATAGGCCCAAATTTATATGTGTATAAAACTTCGCCCCCAGCATGCATGCAAGAGAGTGTGCATAGAGCATGGTCTGGCCCAGTTAATAGTCAGCTGCTTAGGAACTTATTTTGTGCCATTAGCCTTTTTATATATATCTCTAGTCATTAATGCTGTGAGTCATCTTTCATTGCTTGTGATGATTCGTGATTCTTTCTTTTTAAAAATTTTTTTTAGAAAAATCTTTTACTTATTTGTTTATTTGGTACAGGGTCTTGCTATGCAGCTTGGACTCACAGTGATCCTCCTGTCTCAGCCTCCCCAGGACTGGGATTACAGGCATGAGCCACCATGCCCATTTTCAGTGGCCATTGTGGTGCTGGCCAGGGCTCTGGGGCTGGCATGGCATGGCATGTGGTACCTGGGTCCCTGTACTTGCCAGGCAGGCACTTAGGCCACTGAGCTGTCTCCCAGGCGTCGATTTGTGTTCCTGGATGACCCTAGAAGACTACCTGAAGCACTAGGCTTGGAGTAGTCAGGAGAGTGTGGACTTCTTATTGACTGTGTGACTCTTCCTGTTGTCTTCCAACACCAGCGTTCTCATCTGTGTGACATTTGCTGAAGTCTTTTGGTCACCATTTCCATGAGGTATAATGCATTGAATAAAGCCTTTTTACTTTTTTAAGAGATTCAAAGTGGGATGCCCATTTATTCCTTTCTTCCTTATTCTGAAGTGGAGAGAAATGCTTCATAACCAAGGCAACCAGATGCCTTGTCACGTTCTCTCTTCTCCTTCCCTCCTTTTGCCCCTTCCCCCTTTCCTTTTATCAGTTTTGTAGTTGTGGACAAATAGGACAGATAGGCCTCTCCCTGAGCTACATCCTCTACCCTTAAAACAATTTTGGCTTACATGTTAGAGGGGGCCTCACCAAGTGGTCCATGGGGACCTCCAACTTGAGATGCTCTTGCCTCAGCTTCTCAGAGTACTCAGGCGATGGACATCCACCCCTGGCTAATAGTTTTCATTATTATGAAAAATAATGTGGAGTACACATTATTTTTTAAGTACAAAAAGCCTGGCCATTCATTTGACATCACCTAAATATAAGAATAAACAACCAATTTTTAAAAAAATATTACATTTGGCTGTGGTGGGGCAGATTCTGGGAATCCCTACTCTTTTCATTTTTAATTGACACATAATTGTGAATATGCCTGGGGTATAGTGTAACAATTTAGTCCCTTAAGTAGTGTGTAGTGGTCAAATCACGGAAGTAACATTTATTCTTATAACTTATCATTTTTCTGTGTTTTGAGTCTTTGAACTCTTCCAGTTTTCATAAAATATATAACAGGTTGTTGAATACTAGAATTTCTTCCTCCTAACTATATTTTCATGTCATCATCCAACTACTTCCAGTCCCCTCTGCTTCTTAGCCTCTTACTTGACCAACTTCTTTAGATCTACTTGGAAGTCCTGCCCATAGAAGTATGCACTATCTATCTTCCCATGGTTCAGCTCGCTTACTTAACACAGTGACCTTCAGTTCCATCCATTTTCCTGCAAATGATAGATCTCATTAGTCTTGAGAAAGTGGCTTGAATCTCTGTTTTTAAAAAGCGCCCTTTGTGATTGCAAGGAAAAGTCAAGTTTGGGGGAATAAAATCAGCATCAATAATAGCTTAAGGATGCTGCCATGTGTGAAACCATTCAGGGAAGGGATCCTGACATATGGCTACTGAGTCACATAGCCCTGTGCTTAATTTTTATTGTCTATGTGATGTTAGGCAAGTCACTTCACTTCTCTGACCCTGAGTTTCCTCATCTGTAAATTGAAGATAATAATAACTACATAATAGGGTTGTTTTGTAGGCTAAATAAGATAATGTCTCTACTAGCATAGTTCCTGGTGACAAAATATTCAGTAATTGATCGTGTCTATTACAAATAATTATAATGATAACTTCATCTTCATGGGTGGAAGCACAGTGCTTCAGGGAAGGATGACCTGTGTTGGTGAATTAAACTTAAGTAAAATATTTTACAGACCCACCAGCCTCAAGAACTGCCTTCAAGGTTGTGTCATTGCTGTGTCACATTTTGGGACAAGCTGGGTGGTCTGTTAGATTTCAAGCCCTAGGGCCGCTGAGATAGCCCACTGGACTAAGGCCTACATACACAAACACAGGGACCAGAGTTTGATTCCCTGCACCAGTTTGGCCCGACTCCCGAATGTGCTGAGCTGGCTACTGTGACTGGACATGGTTGCGCATGCCTGTAATCTCAGCATTGGGGGGGTTGAAAGCGGGAGGATCGCTATGAGTTTGAGCCGTGCAGTGAGACCCTGTACCAGATAGATAGACAGACAGACAGAGTTCAAGCCTTCCAGACCAGGTGTGCTTCATCCCTGCCACCTCTTGTCTCATACTGGGAACTCAGAATTTTGTAAATTCATAAATGAGTGGCAGAAACAGTTCAACGTGACAGCATCACAGGACACTCTTGCTGTCTTTTTATGCATTACTCATGAGTCATTACCCATAAAAATGGAGCATCATGAAGCCCCAAGGATGGAAGAATCTCAGGGATGGTCTCAGAAAAGCAGTAGGACCTTTTAACAAGGGGTTTGATTGCTGTCCTCCTTGGGAGGGTTGAGTCAGGGATGGCCTTTTACACAGTGACCTTCAGTTCCATCCATTTTCCTGCAAATGACAGATCTCAAAGAATAGGACTTTTTTTTTTTTTTTTTTTTTTTTTAAATCATCTTATTTCAGAGCATGGACAGAAAGAAATCACTCCTTTGAGGCTTCTAATTAGGCAGTGTGAAAAAAAAGTAGCAAGCTGAGGAGATAGCACGATGGTCTAAGTGCCTGGTTGGCAAGGGAAAGGCCCAGAGTTCAATTCCTGTTATCACATGCCATGTTAGCCAAGGAACCTTAAGAACACTTTGCAGCCCCAAAACCAAATGCATAGCTGCACACCTGTAATTGCAGAGCTGGGGAGGCTGAGACAGGAGGATCACTATGAGTTTGGGCTGTGTAGTGAGACCCTGTAATGAATGAATAAATAAAAATAAATAAATAAATAGTCTGGGGTCCTGTTGCTTTCTTGGCTCATTTTTTGGTTCAGAGTATGAATAAAGCCCCTATCATACTGCTTTTTCTGGAACTGTTGCTTCTCAGAAGATCGTTAGTATCTTATAAAGTCTAATATCTGCCAACGAAATATTTTGATTGGTGAATTCCCTCCAGCATGTAAAAACAATGCTCTTAATAAGTAGCTCTTACTTTCTGTGGTATTAAGGAAGTCCAGGTGAATGAGACAGTGCAACCAGCCAGTGTGTTTAAGAGTGATCTTTACAGCCACATTCCGTGGCCTCCTGTAGGTTCTGTGGCCTGTGGGGCCAGATGGAAGGGAGCCGGTGGGATGAGACAGACCTACACATGCTCTTCAGCTGTGGAATGCCCTTCGTATGCAGAGTGTGGAGACTTAGTTCCTTAAAGTCCTCAGAACATTAAGGTCTGAGTCATTGAAGCAGAACTTAGCAGGAGATCTGGATCTCTGGGAACTTGTCAAAAATATTCTGGTAAACCTATGAGTCCGAAGAAAACAACACGCTTATATTGGTGTTCCCATTGGAAGGGAGCAGGCAGGAATGGGACGGGAGGTGAACAGGAATTTTTGAGAACACGGAAAGAGAGTGGGGGTCAAGGAAGCAAGTTAGTCCGCTAGAGTGCACAGTCTTCGGTGCTTGCTCAGTGATTGTTGTCTCAGGAGAAGAATAAATTAAAAAACAAGAATGGAATATTGCATTTGGAAGTGGCCCTGTGAGTACGTGCTTCTTTTCAGAGGCGTTCCTCGTAGCTGACAATAGCTAGTGACTTCTGTTTGGGCTATGGCCTACTCAGCCACATAGGCACCCTAATTATCATGTATATTAATGAGGCATTAAAGATGTCATCATCCTGGGGCACAAAAGATCATTATGAAGGTGTTATAATGCTGTCATGCCACACCGGCAATTGTACATACTTGGTATACTTAGAGGTCAAGTAGAAATCCTGTCAAAAAAACCGTTTCTTCTCGGGAGGGGGCTGTGGTTCAGTGGTAGAATGCTTGCCTGGCATGCTCAAGGCTGGGGTTCAATCCCCATCACTGCAACCCTGAATAAACCAATCACAATCAAGGAAAATTCCTTTCTGCTTTGACCCTCCCTGACGGTGATGTTCCAAAGCCTCAGTGCTTGTGACTAATAAAATGAGATCTACATGCCACTGTGTTGGAATATGCGTAACTGATTGAGAAGTTTGAATTTATTGCTTCAAAAGGATAAAAGTCCGACGCACCCATGTGGAAGGCAAGCTAAGCAGCCTCTGCAAAGGTGTGTATCCCCGTGCTCTTTAGATGGCTGGGTGGAGGGACTGGCCCTGGCTTACGTTCTATTCTTCCACTGCAGGGAGCTAAGAATTGTTACCTTGTTTGAAAATACTTGCAAGGAGATCGAAAGAATAATATTTCATGACTTGTAAAGATTGTGTGAAGTTTAAAGACTGATGTCACTGGGACGCAGCTGTGTGTGCTGGCTCATTACTGTTCTCTGGCAGCTTCTGTGCCCTATGGGCAGAGGCAAGTGGTTGTGCCAGACAGCAGGGATCAAAAAACCTAAAATATTTACTGTCAGACCCTTTTTTTTTTTCTTTTTTTGAGATAGAGTCTCACTATGCAATTCAGGCTGGCCTCGAGCTCACTTTTATAGCCCACAGTGGTCTCGAACTTGCACTGATCCCTCTGCCTCAGCTTCCCAAGTGCTGGGATTATTCCAGGAAGTTTGCCAACACTTGGGTGAACCTAATGGAAACAAGGTTTTCATTTGTAAACTAGCACAGCATACGGCCTCATCCGGCCCCACAAAAGTACCACTCTGACCCACCAATCCAGGGTTCTGTCATTGCCCTGTGATGTGGGAAAGGTCTGAGAACTGGATTTAGTGGGGAATTCTGCAAAAACTCTTAAACTGAATCAGGCTTTTGGCTGTAAGTATTAATTTGCAAACTTTTCTGGGAATAATTTAAGTTTTTCTATACTGACAGAAGGATCAGAAATATTTAAACATAGCCATTGGGATTCTACTACAATAAAGTGGTTGGGAATTCAGTAAAGGGGCTTGGGGCTTCTCATTGTCGCTTCAACCTGCACAGGTTTTTACAGAAGGCCTCTGAGGATGACAGCTGAGAAGAGGTCAGCAGTCTGAACACTACTGACATTTTCAGTGTGAGATTTGGATGCCCCTGCATATGCTTTGTAACTGACTCTACCCTGTTGCCCATCCCTAGAAATAAAAATAATAATAGGAATAAAGGTGATACAGTCAGGTTTTCATACCCTTACAAGAAAGAGCTTGCATGGCTAGGTAAAGCACTTAATCATGGCCACCCGTTCTACTGTGGAGGTGTACCTGTGCCTACAAATTTTCAGCTACCGAAGGTCGGGCACTCCCAGGCCTTTCAGTAAGGATGAAGCATGATTCCCTAGGTGCCTCTTGCTTTCCTATTACATCTGGGCATTTAGGACCAGGGTGAGGCTTTGTATCAGAACAGCTGAGTCAGCCTATCCCTTTGCGAAGGGGAGGAAGCACAACTACTCTGATTTGGCTGTAATCTCTTGTTACTTAGCCAGCCACTGGGCAAAAGAGGCTTTAAATTTAGCCCTTACCACCAAAAGGAGAAGAGAAGGAGAGGGGCGTGTGCGCGTGGCAAACCGATCCATTTGAGAGGAAGCAAGGATTGATGTTGGTTTGTGAATTCTGCTTTGAAGAGATGTGTGGCTCATGCTGGCCCAGAAGATCTTACTCTAGGGGACAGCACCGAAGAGGAGATGGACTACATAGAGATAACCACAACGAGATACAGCCTATGCCGTGAGGATAATATGAAAAACCCCACTGCTCAAGCCGTGTGAGCGCAATAGTAGAACACAAGGCTATACCTTGCTGTGCTCGTTGCCTGGTTTGGATCTTGGCCTCCTGAATCAGTTATTCTTTACAAAACATGAAGGTGCTGGGTACAGAGTAGATCTTCAACAATATATACTTTTTATATTCTGATTTTTCTTTAGTTTTGGCTGATTTGTTTTTTCTTACCTTTCTCTTTTGTGGGCTAGGTGCAGTACTAGAAAACATGCACTTAGCATGCACAAGGCCCTGGATTGCAAAATATATAACTCAGATAGGAGAAGGAGAACATTTCTTCTCACACTGCCTGAGTACCTGCCCGCGGCCATCCCCTGTAGAAGTCACCGGGGTCTCAGCTGCCGCTTCTCTCTGCAGCTTTGTCAGTTGGTTCCTACCTACAGCCTGCATGGCTTAGCTCTGCTTGTGCTTGAGCTTTGTGTCCGTGTGAGCACCGGCAGGCCTGCACGCCCTGTGGCTGGCTCATCACGTAGCGTCGCGTCGGTTCCCGGCTGCCTTTTGCTTTTGTGCCTGGCAGCGGAGTCACAAAGCTCCACTGCTGCCCTTGGGAACCACGAGCGAGGGCGCTGCCTTGATGCTACCCAAGCTGTCCATAGACCTCTGGGGTACGTTTCAGTGATTATTGTCATTATAGATATCGGTAATATGTTGTTGAACTGATAATCTGAAAGACTCATGTAAATGAAAGTGATCTTCCCACAGCTTAATGAAAATTAAGTTTATTCCTTGTACAAGTGGGTATAGTTCTTATTTGGGGACACAATATCCTTTAAGTGAGTTTAGTTTTAGTTACTAATTTTTTCTTTTTTTTTTTGTCTTTTTGAGACAGGGTCTCACTGTGCAGTTCAGGCTGGCCTTGAGCTAAGTTTTGTAGCCCAGGCTGGTCTCGAACTCGCACCGATCCTCCTGCCTCAGCCTCCCGAGTGCTGGGATTATAGGCATGAGCCACCACGCCCGGCATACTTTTATTTTTTAAAGAGAGTACAAAGTAGTATTAAAGCAGAAAAAGTTACAAATGATACAGAATTCCACTAAACAAAATAATATGAATTTCATAGTATTTGTTGTATTGTACAGTATTGTTCTCAAATTAATTGTTCATATTGCCAGATATATGCATGCAGAATTGGAAGAAGAAAGAAAAAATATATTAGAAAGTAAGAAGAGAGAAAAAGGAAAAAGAATTGAAAAAGAAAAAAATTGAGGAGTAACTGCTCCTTTATAGGTTTTTTTAATAACAAATATTTTTCAAATATTTTAACAATATAACTTTAGGAATGCTAAATAATTAATTAGAATGTAGAAAATACATTTTCTCATATAAATTAATCATTAAAGTAACTTTTCTAGAGCAACAAAGAAAAATACTGCATTAGTAGGTAACATGGTCTCTGCCCCATTCACATTTATTTGCACAGTGGTAAAGAAATGATTATTTTTAATAGTTTTCATCTTAAGAAGATAGACCATAAAAGCATTCTGGACTAATCTATAGAGTTATAGAGAAGCATAAACATCTAGGGAAGGCAAAAATCTATAGTCTATTTAGTTTTTAAACTATAAATACCCATACCCAGAGCAATGAAATCACTCCGCCAAAGTCACATGGAGTCCTGCTACACCCTTTAAATATAACTTCTTTAAAATAGGTATATGAATCTGTCATTTTATTTCTAAATTAGAAAGCCACAAGCTCGTTTTCATCACATTTTTTGCTTTGGTGTGTCTTAATTTAAATTATTCAATATGACATAAAAACCAAAATCATCAATGCAATCTCTAATGACAATTTTAAGTCAGAGTTTTGAAACAGCTTTTTTCTCCCCTGCTGACCGTGCCATGCCTGGAGAGACCCTGCTCAGGTCCCAGAGCAGGCTTTCTGCTGTTGGCAGTTTTCCACTGTCTTGCAACCTACCTGGTCGGGCCTCAAGTTAGTACTTGGCCGGGAGACAACTTGTCTACCACCAGTGGCGGTCAAGGCACCCGTTAAGCTTGAAGGGTCCTACTGTTGTTTCAGTAAATTGTGGCACAGGCCTCTCTCCCCAGCTTGTCCACATGCTACCCTGGGGTTTTCCCTCTTAAGGAAGCAGCAGCTGTGCAAGAGACCTTAATGAGGTCATTTAGATAAGACTGGGGTCATGGGCACTGAGGTCTTGCTTTTACGGCTGGGTGCGAGGCTTTCTGTGTTCTTGGAATCTTCCCTGACCCTCCTTCTCACACCCTTCCAGGGCCACATCCCACCCTGTCCTTGGGCCCCCATCCTGAAATAGCCGTGTTTCAGCATGGAAGAAATTCCCTCCTCTAATCCCTGGGGAGCTGGTGAGCCCTGCATTTGCCAGGGGCTGGGTTTTGACTTTCTTCTTCTCTTGAAGGAGCAATCCCTGAAGCTTAAAATGTGTTCCAAGGATGTGGCAGGAAGGCACGTGCACTTGCAACCAGGAGTGTGGCCTGGGGCTCCAGCTTGCCGCCCCCAGTGATGGTGTGAGCTGCTCCAAGGCTTTGCCCACCTGCCTTTTCTTCCCCAATTGCGAAATAGTTTAACACCAGGAACGATCCTGGGTTTGTTGAAGACGTTGAAGGAGCTAAATCTCTTGACTCTTTTATGGGCCAAACAGTGCATCTTTGAAATGTTTTAACAGGTTTACATAGTTTTTTTTGGAGGGGGGGCAGGACTGGGGTTTGAACTCACGACCTTACACTTGCCAGGCAGGCCCTTGCACCACGGAGCTATCTCCCCAGCCCCATACACAATTCTTTATCAGGAAGCCAGAGAAAGCAAGGTGCCGGAGGGTGGAGGAGCTAATGGTGACTGGTAGATTCTTGTTCCGGAGGCCCTCTTTCCCCTGTGCTCTCATAGCACTGCCACGTTTTATTGATTGCTTTTTCTAGCCATCTTTGATCTTCCTTCAGGGAAGGGTTATGCCTTCTTCACTTTTGACACCTAATGTGTACTTTGGCATTTAAACGTTAAAAGCTAGGGATTTGTTTGTTTGTTGCTGTTGCTGCGTTTTAGTCCTGGAGACCAAATGTAGGCTTTTAACCACTGGGCCGCTTAGCTATTTGCTGGCCATAACAGAATTAGATTGCTGAGAATTATCCGCTCCTCTCCAGTCACTGCAGGTGATTCATTTTTGTGCTGAATCTCTCCCTATTTCCTGTATACAATTTAACTTTCTCCTACTGAGGGATTCCCCAGACCCTGCAGTCTTCAGAGTCACTGCTTTGTCTGAGCCCAGCACTTTTTGGTCTAATATTTATAATATACAGCTGGTCACAATTAATTAATAGACTACATAGTATCATAGCTGGAATGATCTGGTCCAACTTGAAGATTCTTAGCATTTAAAGCCTTATTTATAGATAGTAAACTGTCTGCTGGTTTAAAAAAGTTCTCTAAATTCATTTTGATTACAATTCATCATGAGGGATAATGGCTCATTTCAAGTTAATCTACACGACTAAAGTGTAACCTATTTGAGTGGGAGGACAGGGGTTGCACGGCAGCTGTTAAACAGTGCATAGCAACTCTTCACAACAGCTTAAACATGAAAAAGAAATTGCAGTAATAGAATATGCTGGAATTTTGGGAGGACACTAAGAGCTACAGGACATGGGATTTGAACTTACAGTTGTAGACAGTGACTGTATCTCCTAAGACTGGAGCCCTTGAGCCCTTAGCCCTGTGATATCTTAGAAGAGAGGCTGATGTGATTATCAGAGGGGCCTGTCCAGCCCCTGGAGCTTTGCACCTCTTCCGTTCCGTTCTTTTTAAATTAAACTTCTATGAAGTAGAGAGTGCACAGTTGTGACCACCTAATTGAAAAATGTTTTAAAACTTTCACAAAGGAAAAGTGCCAAGAAGCCAAGAGAACTAATCACTAATGTGGATAACAGATATGAAACATTCTTTTGTGAAAGAACCTAGCCAGTGCTAACAGATACTTTAAAAAATGCCCTAAAAATATCTAGAGCATTATTTAAGGATGTTGATCTATTTAAGGATAAAATTATTAATGAGCTCACTTGTCTCTTTTGTACACATGAAACTGTAGAGGTGGGTTGTGGTTTGGGGAATTTTATACAAAATCAGATTTTGATTATGTTCATCAACAACTTAGAATATGAACTGAGCATTCCTCGTCAGAAAAATCTGAAAACCATAGCATCTTGAAATCTAAGATCTGAACACTGACGTGAAGCCCTAAAGGTTTCAGAGTGTCAGATTTTGGATTTTTGAATTAAGGACACTTGACTAACGAAGTCTGTGGAAATATTCTAGAACTGGAAAACCTTAAAATCTTAACACTCTGGCCTTCGGTATTAGGGCTAAATCTTAAATGCAACTGCATTTCAACCCTAAATGATGGAACATTGAACTTTCTTATTATAATCAAGGAAAGCTAACAGCTGTTTGTCTCAACTACATTCCTTTTTGAGTTTTTCTTGCTGAGCACTGACACCCCACTCCCCACCATGTCTTCTGATAGGACTGGAGCTGTGACAGTGACCTGCGTGTGGAACGCCCTCTCCTCCTTTTCCTGGGAGGTACAGACAGGCGAATTTGCAACTTTGTGTGTCAGGTTGCTTGACGGGGAAGATGGCTTGGCTGATGGCATCTGATCCTCCTGGGATGGGAACCCTGAGGGAGAGAGCAGCCTGGTGCTGAGATCTACAGGACAGAAGGGCAGACTGCAAGTGTGGCCTAGCAGGGGCAGAGAGTGGCTAAGGCGAACAGGTGTCTTTTTCTTTTTTTTTAGAATTTTTATTTTATTTTATTATTTTTTTCTTGTTTCAAAACCTTTGTTTGTTTATTCACTCATTTTTTATGGCTGGCTCAGCCCACCCCGAGGGCAGGGCTGGCACAACATGTGGTGCCGGGGATCGAACCGCGGTCCCTGAAGCTGCCCAAGCTTCCCCAAGCAGGCGCTTTAGACCACTGAGCCATCCCACCGGGCCCAGGTGTCTTTTTCTGAATGCTGTGATGAATATCATTGAACGTTTCTTGATGGTCGAAGATCTCCTTAGCCTAAGGGTATTTTCTTACCACTAGTATACAGTGAGATATAGTATATATGCACATATATATATATATATATATATATATATGATATATGCGTATCTCACTATATATGTATAGTGTCATAAATGTCTTTGTAGAAGCCATAGTGACTATTAATGATAATATGATTTCAAATATCTACATATGCTTATAGTAGTTTTTATTTATGATGATGGTGATAAGGATGGTGGTGATTTTTTTTTAAGGGGGGGATAATGATTATTGTTTGCAATGGTGGGGACTGAACCTCAGGCCTTTCACTCCCCTATAAGGGGTGTTTTTATTTTATTTTATTTTATTTTAAATTTTATTTATTATTTTTATTCTTGTTTCAGAACCTTTATTTATTCACTCCTTTTTTTGGCCGGCTCAGCCCACCCCCCAGAGGGCAGGGCTGGCGCAGCATGTGGTGCGGAGGATTGAACCGTGGTCCCTGAAGCCTCCCAAGCTTTCCCAAGCAGGCACTTTAGACCAGTGAGCCATCCCGCCAGGCCCCAGGGGTATTTTTAAACTTGAGCAAATTTAGCCTAATACTTGTGTGCATAGTAGACACACAGTGCAGACTGTCAGGGTAAATCGTGTGTATTTTGTGGCTCTTGTACCCTGCCTGTGGAATCAGGATGAATTCATTCTTTTTTTTTTTGTCATTACTTCTATGAAGGGTCAGCATATTATCCACCTCTGCTGGTGAGATTTAGGCTTTGTGTTTTACCAGGAACAGAGGTTTATTTGGTGTGCTGAGTTCAATTTTATATTGAGGCAGAGACTGACTGTCTTAGTTACTTTGTGCTCGTTGCTGGGACAGATACCTGACACTCAAAATGAAGGAAGGAAAGGTTTATTTAGCTCACAGTTCGTAGAGGTTTCAGTCCATATTCGGCTGGCCCAAGGCTGAGTGGAGCAGGGCGGAGAGCATCCGGTTCATGGCAGCAGAACAGCAGCAAAATGGTGGCAGAGGCAGCCAACCAAACAGGGCAGCAGAGCAGCAGCAACAGCTAGAGCTCCAGTCTGTCTCTCTGTCTCTCTTTATATTACATTCAGGCTCTCTGCCTTAGCCCCCTCCTTAGGCTACACCCATAATCCCAGAAGTACTTCCACCCATAATCCCATCAGTACTAAAACTCATAATCCCAAGGATCATGGATCAAGTCTCAAACTAGAAGTCTCCGCCCAATGACTACATGAGGCTTTGGGGGGACAACTAGACATAAACCATAACACTGACACAGTTTTTTTCTTCCTTCCTTCCTTCCTTCCTTCCTTCCTTCCTTCCTTCCTTCCTTCCTTTCTCTCTCTCTCTCTTTCTCGCTTTCTTTCTTTCTGTTGGTACCAGGATTGAACTCAGGGTCTTGCACTTGCCAAGCAGGTGCTTCTGTCGCTCAGCTATCTCCCCAGGCTTTTCCCATGTTTTGAACTTTCCTCTTTTTGAGCAGAGATGCCAGCTTCCTTGGTACAGTACTTGGAGTCTTCGATACCAAGTAGGAAAACTAGCAAAGTGCAGAACCTGATTCTGTATGAATAGTTGCTTATTCTAAGCAGATGCTTAATAATTATTTGCTGAAGTCAATTTACTTGAGAGATGGTACATTTACAGTTCATGGGAAAACTATTAAAATCTAGTTGCAACAGGTGAATTAACAGCTATATCATTATTATTTCCCTTAGGGCTTTATTTATGTATTTTTAAATGTATTTTGTACAGGGTCTCACTATGTTGCTCTGACTCATAGTGATCCTCCCATTTCAGGCTTCCCAGTACTGGGATTACAGGCATGCCCAATTTTGGTGGCCAGCTCAGTGGGCATGCACAGCTTGTGGGACCAGGGATCCAGCCTGGGTCCTTGAAGTTGCCAGGCAGGCATTTAGACTGCTGAGCTATTCCCTGGCCCTCACATTGGGTTTTAGAGCTTCACATTTGAGTTCTTTCTTTCTTTCTTTCTTTGGAGTTTTTTTTTCTTCTTTCTTTTTTTTTCTTTTTAGTACTAAGGTTGAACCCAGGGACTACTGGGCTATATCCTCAGTCTTTTCATCTTTTTGTTTTGAAATGAGGTCTCTCATTCAGTTGCCCATCCTGAGGTAGATCTTGTCGTTTTCCTCCTCAGCCCGCCAAGCAGCTGGGAATACAAGCATGCACCGCACACCCTTCATGTCTGAGGAGTCTTCATGCTAGCTCATCTGTCAGGTGATTTGGCAAATCCATCCACATTGTGCATAAGAGATACGGCAATGTGTCAGTTACCTTTGTACTGAACTCAGGTCAAGACCATCAACAAACACTGAGTTTGAGTTCAGCTTCCGTGTGGGCATGGGCTGCATAATATTTCTGTCAGCAATAGACTAGATCTACAGTGGTGGTCCCAGAGGGTCACATTTGCTAGTAACACTGTAGCATCTGAGTTTGTGTAGAACCCAGTAGCACCTTGGCACAATGGTGAATCATCTGGCTGCATTGAGATGTGAGTGAGGAGCCTGTGTAGCAATAGGTTTGCTTGTTCTTCAAAGGCTGGTGTGACCTCTGTAACACTGCGACCCAGGGAAACCATGTTGGGTTGCTTTTCCTCCTGATGCTGCTATTAGAAGGCTATAATTCAATTCTAGGGACTTTTTTTTTTTTTTTTCCATTTATGTATTTGGTACAGGGTTTCACTATGCAGCTTGGACTCGTGATCTTCCTGTTTTCAGCCTCCCCGGCATTGGGATTATAAGCATGAGCCACCACAGTCGCTAGCTCAGTGCACCTGGGGCGGGGCCACTGTGCCATGTGGTAAGGTGCTTAGTTACTCTTCTCTCGTTGCTGGGAAAAATACCCAACACCCACAATGAAGGAAGGAAAGGTTTATTTAGCTCACAGTCTGTGGAGGTTTCATTTCACACTCGGCTGGCTCCAAGGCAGAGAGGCAATGGCAGAAAGCAGCAGTTCATGGCAGCGGAACAGTAACAATACGGTGATAGAGGCAGCTGACCAACCAGAGGAGCCTCGTGCGACAGTATGAGTCTGTCTCTATACTACATTCAGGCTCTCTGCCTCAGCCTATCCACCTTAGGCCACACCCATAATCCCAGAAGTACTCAGACCCATAATCCCATCGTGCTAAAACACATAATCCCAGGGATCATGAAGCAAGTCGCAAACTCTAGAAGTCCCTGCCCCACGATTGCATGAGGCTTTGGGGGGACAACTAGAGACATAAACCATAACATACAGAATATCCAATCCTGGCCTAAGCAGGTGCTTAGTCCACTGAGCTATCTCATTGGTCTGGGATATTTTCTGAAAGAGGCGAAGTGTAGCCATTCTTCTTAGTAGCTTCAGGGAACATCATGATAGACTTAGTAGATGGGGGTCCCTGAAATCAGCTTAGGTCTGCCTGGATTAGTACTGGGCAGTAGTGCATCTGTAACCTGCAGGGCTCCAGGAACACAGTTAGTTAGGCATCCCATTTGGGTTGCTGTGCTTATGAGAAGACTTGCTCACTGGCCGCAGAGGGTAAGTGGGACAGCAAGTGATTTCAAGAGTCAGCAGGACAAATTTGGCTGTAAGCCAGCCACTTCTACTGTGAAGTGTAAATTAAACCTCCAATTTTTATTATTTGTGCAAGGCAAACTGATATCATACGTATGCCCTGAATAATACCTCTCTGGCTGCAGAAGCCATATCAAAAGCGGCCTGGTGCTGGCTCCCCCGGGCCACATTTCGCATGGGCACTGCCTTGGCAGTGTGTGTCTCATCCCATCCTCTCAGTGGAGGGGTGGAGAACTAGATTTTCCTTCAGACTTTTAGGCAAAGGTGGGTTTTTGTTGGTTTGTATTACATTTTTCTTTCTTGGTTATTTCTTTTAAATCTTAAATGTTAATAGTGCAGCTCGCAGGCATGACTGCCATGGAGCTGGCGAAGAACCACTGGAAAAGTGTTTACAACCTCTCGTGTTAGCTAACAGGCTTCTGGGTGTATCCCTGTGGCCCACAGGGAACCCAGGAAAGATAGCAAGGAGACGCTGCATCCGCTTCTACAGCCTTAAAATGAAGTCGGTATCTCTTTGGACCTTAACATTGTTCTTGTGCAGTTTACATTATTTTTGTTTAATCAAATCAACAAGATGTTCTCTGTTCATGGGGGAAAAAAAACCTGATTCTCTGATTAGAACCACAGGCCTTGAGAACCCAAGATACTTCTGACTCTTAAGTACTTGAATTTTAGAGAGGAGAAAAACAGGCTTAGATTAGCTCTGAAAACATTCATTGAGTGTAGTAGCTTTGCTAGGTTGAAGGGGCAGCTATGAGGATGAATTATTCCCTCAGGGGCTGCTGGCTAGGGAAGGGACACAAAGATATTAGAAGTCTGTCGACAGATGCTGGAGTGTGTTGTAAGAGAGGTTATAGGCAGAGAGCACTGTGGGAGTACAAAGGAAGTGATTTAGGCTTCGCTGTGCCACAGAGAGTAGGATGAGGCCGGGGAGTATTTTCTGGATGAGAAACCCTGAGCCTCAGAATCTTGAAGAATGAATTAGAATTAACCAGGAGAGGTGAGGCTGGGGACATTCTGAAAAGAGGAGACAATGTGACCAAAGATAAAATAGCATAAATACAAACTTAAGTATTGCCTGTGTTTGAGAGCTCTGGCAGGTCAATATTGATAGAACACGAAGTATAAAGGAAAGTTTACGGAAGTGAGATTGGAAAGGAAGGGTGCCTTGCCATGGAGGTTTTACTCCATGGGTGTTGAGGAATTTATTGAACAACTCGAATGGGTTTAGACAAGGGAATAACATAATTGGGCTTGGGTTTGGGGAGAATCATTGTGGATAACTTTGGAAAAGGTGAGATTGAAGGCAGAAGCGTCTCTTAAGAGGCAAGAGGTGATGAACTGGGACCAATGGTGGGCTTCTACCGAAGCCCTAGGAACCCCCACATTCACTAAGAAGGAGAGATTCTAGAAACCTAAGCAAGACCCCAGCTGGAGAGCTCAAAGGACAATCTAATAAGTGTCAAGACGAAAAATGTGAAGGAACGAGCCCTTGATGGGTTCCCTGAAACAGGGGGACTCAGTTGAAAAAAGCCCGGAAGCCTTCCCAGCAGCACTGCTCAGTCATGGCCCACAGGCACACCCTGCGGTGCCAGCGGTGTCTAGGAGTGTGTGGGGGACGCGCGCTTCTGGGGCTCCTCACCCAGACATGTCCCCTGCATCTGGAAATATTTGCTGCCTGGCGTATCACTCTCATTGGAAGGGTTGGGGCAGATTAACTATTTAAGGGCTAATGAGAAAGAGATGACACAATCTTTCAGGACACTTGGCTAGGGCGGAAGAGAGAATTGGTTAGAGATGCGGACGTCAGCCATGCCAATTTTTAGCAGAATGAGGAGCATCTGTCTTCAGAAGGGAAAGTTGAGGGATTGTGGATGAAAAGGTTTCTAGGGTAGACTAGAGGTGTGGAAATTTAGGTTAAAAGAAAGTAGCTTTTTTCGGGCCCGGCGGGATGGCTCAGTGGTCTAAAACGCCTGCTTCGGAAAGCTTGGGCGGCTTCAGGGACCGCGGTTCGATCCCCGGCACCACATGCTGCGCCAGCCCTGCCCTGGGGCGGGCCGAGCCGGCCATAAAAATGAGTGAATAAACAAGGGTTCTGAAACAAGAATAACAATAAATAAAATTAAAAAAAAAAAAAAAGAAAGTAGCTTTATTTCCTTAAATTACTAAGAAATATTTTAAGTCTCAATAGTTCGATCATGCTTGTTTGTGTGTAGAGACTACTGGGTACAGATCGACACCTAATACATAGACATAAGAACTAACTACGGGGCTTGTACCAATTTCCTTGAGCGGGAGTAGGCAATATGTACTGTAAACATGAACTAATAACAGCATAAGAAAGCAACGAACTCCAGCCTGCAGTTTATGCAAAGTGGCTGGTGCACATTGGGCCCATTTGACCAGAATGAGCCTGTAGTGAGAAGTGCTAGCATTTAAACAAATAAACTCCAACTTCTAGCATATGTCACTGACAGTACTTTTTCAAAAGAAAACAAACAAATATACAAAGCACATAGATATCCTTATATAGAAGCATGGGAACAAGCACAAATCATTTCAGTGCAAGCTGAAATGACGTGATTCTCCATGGATCTGTCAAGTTTGGCTTTTTGGCCCGGTGCTGTCTTGAGGTGTCTCTGAGAGGTGTTGTTGTATATCAACAATAGCTTTGAGGGCACAGACCTGCTTTGAATACTACTTCTAGTGTGTTGACTTCCGCAAATTCCTTAGTCTCTGGACGCTTGCTCTCTTATCTCTAAAGAAAGGCATATGAATGTGTACTACGCAGGGTTGTTATGGTGATTTAATTAGCAAATATGTATGCAAACCACCAGGGGTCACACATTAGTGTATATATGCCTTCAACAGCTGTCTGGACAAATAAGTGACTGAATGTAAAAATTCATGTGCAACTGGGTAGTGACTAAATACTAGAATGTCACCACTTCACCATCTGTATAAAAGGGCTAAGAATACTTTCCTTTCATGTTTAGGATTTTGTAAACAGAGAAATAAGCTATTTATGAAACTATTCACTATATTTGTAAATACTGAGCAGCTACCAGTGGTCAAAGGGTTAACCTCCTTTTGTCTGAGGCTTCCAGAAAGCTCTTCATGGGAGCAATCAGTTGGTCAACAACTGCTAAGCGAACGCCTGACGTGCGCAGGTTACCGTGATGGGTGCGGAGGCAGATGCAAAGCAACTACCGCAAACCCTCCGCGAGTTCCAAAACAAACAGAGCCACCAAGAGCCCATGAGTCAAGTCCTTGTCCTCAAGGAGCTTAAGGTCTATCCAAACTTAAGACCTTCCAGGAAGAAAGTGATTACACCATGCAAGGAGCCAAGCAGTAGCCGTAAGGAAATTGTTCAGAAAAGGAGGGGACCTTATAAATCGTTTCTCTGTGCACATGCCTGTTCGGAGAAGCGATTGCGCAATGCTGCTGTGGGAACGCTTACCATGCCCCTGGAAGAAGGCTCGTCCATCCCCGAGATGCCCCTGCCTCTCCCGCAGCTTCACTGCTCCCCAGAGCTCCCCGCGGCAGTGGCTTTTCTGCGCGCTTGAGCTTCTACATCAGGAGTCTGCTGTTTGGAAGGATATTACATCTGCTTAGTCGTTTCCTTTCCTCTACTGTGTGCCTGCAGAATAAACGGTAGATGAAACAGAAGCGGCTAGAGAAAGGCAGGGTTGCAAACTTAATTTTAATCGTGGAAACTGGCTGCTCCCCTCCACTGGATCACCTTCATAGGCTTACGTGTAACCTGGACCCCGTTCCCTGAATGTTATTCCCAACGCCTCCTGGAGGCTGCTCCTTGATTTCTCAGCCTTCACCCTGAGACCTCCGTTTCTCACTGTGTCCTACAGCATTTGGCTTCTGTTCCCACTCAGCTTGCTTCCCCAGCAGTGGTGATGGTGTCAGGCGTACCTTCTTCCCAGCCCACTATCCATGTGATGGTTACCAAACAACAGGCCGGCATTTCCTGCTGCGGATTTTATGTGGATCTGGAGCTGCGGGCTCCTGGGTGGGAAAGCGGGCATGTCTTTTTCTTGCACACCGAGGGTCAATGGATGCAAGCAGAGCCCCAGAGCATGGATTAGGGTTCTGGATTGTGAACCCACTCTACGTAATGATCCAATGAAAGGTTCCATGAGAGGTGATCCAGGGTCCATTTCACCCCGACATTTCCCAAAGGGAGCACTTTCGGGTTCCCAAGCCACAGTTACCACCACAAAGCCATTTTTATTTGTTCCGATTGTCATTGCCACACCTTAAAGCACCCCCCTGCCCCCAGCTTGCACAGGGCAGCAGGGAAAGCCTCAGGCTGCTGAGGGGAACAATGTGCCGTTTGATAGCGCACAACGGCAGGCCTGTCTCCTGCGCCAACCAAAATGGTGCTGGGAAGAAATGTCACTCTAGAGTCATGCTTCAGGTCATTAGAGCCAATTAAGAGGGTGACATAGCAGAGATGGGGGAAAGAAAACACGGAGGGCGTCGATTTTTTCCTCTTGGCCCAACAGTGAAAGCAAGTGTTTGCTGTCTGCCTGCTTCCCAGTCTGCTTGCAGGCTGCTGGATAACCTTTAGCTTGTCAGCCGACATTGTGGGGATTTTGCGTTTGCGCTCCGCCTCCTCCCCTGGAATGGTGGCTCAGCAGGGATGGTACCTGCTTTCCGATACGAGCGCTGCCTGAATCGACGTGGTGGGAAATGCCTTTTCTGTTTTGAGAGGTTAGGTTCCACTTCGTGTTTTACTTCCAGGGGAATGCCAGGCCTGTCCATTTGGTGTCAGCAGCGGAAGGAGGAGTCAACAGGTGCCGTCGCAGGTGCTCTGGTCAGAGAGGCATTCTGAAGCAGCAGTCTCGTTTTGATCTCTGCTGGGATGGAACGCTGAGTAGCACACTGTCTCAGGCTGCGAGGGGACTCTTTGATCTCCCTGTGCCTAACAGGCAGAGCTCTCTTCTCTGTTTCCTCTAGGACGAAAATAAACAGAGAAGCCGAGTTTGTGAGCAGCTGCGTAAACAATGCAATTTGGAAGTATGCAAAGAATATGTGGGTTATATATACATTCATACATGGATCCTCTTGATCTGTCTTTTGCATCCTGTGGCCATTGCTTGATCTGAGAGAGATTTCCATTTAATGCAGCTAAATCCTGTCTCTTTTAATGCTCTGAGGGGTTTATGGCCTGAGACTCACAACATTTGGACAGAAGCATTTCTTGCCCCTGGACTTAGGTCAGTTATGAGACATTATAACTACAGAAGGTCCCTGACTTTTGATGGTTCACCTCATGACTTTTTTTGATTTTACATTGTTTGGAAGTATGCACGCTTAACCATTCTTCTTATTTATTTATTTGTAGGACCAGGGTTCGAACTCACGATCTTGTGCTTTCCAGGCAGGCATTTGTGCCATGGAGCTATCTCCCCAGGCCCCATTCTTCACTTTTAAAACAGTATTTAAAAATGACGCAATATTGAACATTTTATTGTAAAAGAGGCTTTGAGTTGGATGTTTCTCAATTCTAGGCTAACATTGGTGCTCGAGGCACATTTAAAGTAGGTTAAGCAAAGCCAGGGCTAGTAAACACTTTGCTTATGGATAAACATAATTCTACATCGAACAATGACAGATCAAATTTCATTATTTGGTGAGTATAAATGATAGGACAAAAGGCTCAGGCATATCTTAGGTTCTCAGGAGAATGTAGACGTGAGGACTTTTGAAAGCCAAAAGAAACGAACAGAAATTTGGTACTGCACTTTACTGCTAATCTCTGCTCATCGTCTATGACTTTTCCTTTCCTGTATGTGAGCGCTGTCAAGATCTCTCCTCCATCCACAGGGCTTACCTACCTCCTCTGGCCAGGAAGCCCTCTCTGCTACTCTGAGTCCAGTGCACACCAGACACAGGTTTTTCCTCCCTCTATAGAGTTTCCTGAACTCCTGTATTCATGGTGTGTGCGTGTGTGTGTGTGTGTGTGTGTGTGTGTGTGTGTGTGTGTATGTGTGTCCGTCTTGGGGACCAAATCCAAGACCTTCACACTGAACAACATCCTACCCCCCTTAAAACTTTTTTTAAAAGTTTGAGACAAGCTTTCATTAAGTTGTTAAGTTCCATAGGTTGGGCTTGAGTCTGTATTGCTCCTGTGCTGGTCTCCTAGAGTGTGAGGATGACACGCGTGTGTCAACATGCCCGGCTAAAACCCATCGATGGTACTCTCTATTTCATGGCACATTGCTTGCCCAACTTCATAGGTACCTATGTAACACACATATTCCTCATCAATTTCTTTACTAGATTGTTAACTCCTTCAAAGAAGTTTTGGCTTAAGAATGTTGTTACTTATGTACTGTGGCTATGACAGAGGGCTTTGCATGTGCAGTTAATAATGAAAATGAATGAATGGTCCAAATGCATGATGACTACACATGCATCTGATGTCGTCTGTGCTGTGATTTTAAGGAAACACTTAAGGAACTTTCATCAGAGAGTGCCTTCCTTAATTCTTATGATGACCTTACAGCACAGTTTTTAAATTTGCTTTCACTTCACAGTTTAAAAAAAAAAGACTCAAACAGGTTAGCTTCTTCGGGGCTACCCAGGTGTTAGCAGCAGAATCTGGACTGAAGTTTCACCGCGACTCCAGGACGCACATTCAGATTCCTGGCTGGCCTCTCTTTGGCGCGATGCTTGGAGATTCAAGCTGAGCCTGCTTCCCAGGGCCCTGCCAGCTAGTGGGAGTGACCAACAGCTGCATTGCATTGATGCAAATGCAGTGACTGCTGCAGAGCGTTGTGGGGCAGAAGAGAGGAAGGACCCTGCAGAGCACCCCACAGCGGCGAGCTGTGTCTGTGAAGGAGAGAGTGCGCACGCAGCATGGCTCTGCTGGCTCACCTGCTTCAGCAGGGCCCGACCTCCATCTCTTTTCCTGCTGGCTCAGCTCAGGGAGGGAGCCTACCTGTCAAAAATGTTCTTTCATTGGTTACCATGACATGTAGTATATGTACTACATGTCATAGTAGTATATGTCATAGTTATCATGACATCATAGGATGTAATGATTAAATTCATTGTGGGGCATGGGTACAAGTACAAATTTACTTGCTTTGCTTCCCTTTCTAGGCCGGTGAGATAGCTCAGCAGTCTAAAGCACCTGCTTAGGCAAGCTTAAAGTGCGGAGACCATGGTTCAATCCCCGACACCACATGCCTTGCTAGGCCCACCCCCAGATTGGGCAGAGCCAGCACACAAAAAAGTTCTTCCGTTTCCTTCTCTTATCTCCCCTCTATCGCTAGCTCCTCTTCCCTTTCTCCTTGCTTCCTAATGTTTATCATTCCTTTTCTCATTATATTATGTATATTGTCGCCAGGGACTTAGCTCATCGGCACAGCACCTGCCTGGAAAGCATGAGATCTGAGTTTGATTCCTGGTACCACTCCTCAAATATGTATGCTTTGGGTTTCTTATACAAGAAAAGTTGTGCAGTATTTAACTTGTATATGTGATGTGTTTCACTAAACATAGTCTCAAGATTCTTCCATTTACCTCCAAGTGATTCAAGCTTATCCTTTGTATGGCAAAGTACTATCCTGCAGCATGTGAAGACCACTTTTCCTTTATTCATTGATGGGTATGCAGACCCCCCTCCAATATAGTTGCATTACTCTAAACATGGGTGTGCATGGATCAGTGTAATGCGATGTCTTTTAACTCTTTCAAAGGAGAATAACTAGGTTGGATGGAACTTCTCATTTTATTTTTTGAGGAATCACCACACTGATTTGAACAGTGGTTGTACTAGTTTGCATTCTTACTAACACTGTGGAAGGGTACCTTCTGCTCTGCTGTCTCACCAATATCTTTGGATTATCTTTCTTTCTTTCTTTCTTTGTTTCTTTCTTTCCTTTTGTTCTTTTTTATATTTTAGGGCAGGGTCTACAGGATGTTCTTGGTCTCACTACTAGATTGCACTCATAGTGATCTGCCTGTTTACAGCCTCCCAAGAGCTGGGATTATAGGCACATACCACCATGCCCAGTCTCCATTGTCATCTCACTGTGCCCCCTTGGTGGGGCCAGCACAGAAGGCCTGGGGATCAAAGCCCAACCCCTGTGCCTCCATTACAGGTGCTTTAATCTTCTGAGCCATTTGGCTGGCCCTTATTTTATCTCTTGATGATAGCCTTTCTTTCTGGAGTAAAATGAGATCTCTATGTTGTTTTGGTTTGCATTTCTCTACTGACTAGACAGTGAACATATTTTCAGGTGTTTATTAGTCATTTGTACTTTTTCTTCTGAGAAGTGTTTCTTTTATTTTCCAACAGGATAAGTGTTGCTATTTTAATATTTGAATCTCTGACTCATTTTGATTTTAGTTTGGTACAGGTGAGAGATATGGGTCTAGAATCAATCTTCTGCATGTGGATAGCCACTTCTGCCACTACTATTTGCTAAAATATCTATCCATCCTCCAGAGTATATTTTGGTTCTTTTGTCAAAGACCAAAGAACTGAATGTGTCAGAGATTGTTTCTGTGTCCCACTAATCTATCCTACTGGTACACATGTCTGTTTCCATGATAGTACCATGCTGCTTTAAAACAATTCACTGTAGCTTTATATTATAACTTGAAACCTGGGATTACGATGTCTCCTCCTTTGCTTTTTTTTTTTTTGTTTCAATTTTTTATTGTTTAAATTTAACAATGGTTATATTGCATATTTTCATCATCAGATCAGTTTAGATTAATACATATATGTATATAAGATTGATCAAACAATTAAACATTAACCTTTCTAAATCCACATTACTTTTT
>PVJA010005172.1:70541-80822 GCA_004027025.1 Myocastor coypus | reverse complement strand
AAGTACATAAACACATGAAAATATGTTCAATATTCACGGTCTTCATAGGTTTTCTTCTTTCTTTCTTTCTTTCTTTCTTTCTTTCTTTCTTTCTTTCTTTCTTTCTCTCTTTTTGTATTTTTAGGGAAGGGTCTACAGGGTATTCTGGGTCTCACTACTATTTACCGCCTCCCAAGAGCCGGGATTACAAGCGTGCACCACCATGCCCAGTCTCAATTGCCATCTCAGCATGCCCCAGGGGCAGGGCTGACATGGCAGGCCCAGGGATCAAATCCCCGGCCCCTGTGCCTACTTGTAGGCACTTTAATCCACTGAGCTATTTGGCTGGCTCCTCTTTGTAGGTTTTCAAAAGTTAAATATAAAATTACCAGGTAACCCATCAAGACCCTGCCTGTGACGCTCTGCATGAAATGACATGCATCCACAAAAACTGGAAAGCAAGTGTTCAGAGTGACATTCTTCTATTTTGTATACAATGGAGTCACTGCAAATTTTCATCGATGGATGAGTGGCTGAATGAAATGCAACATATTCATACAATAGAACATTATTCAATAATAACAAGAAGCTACAAATAACATGTTTTGACCTAGGTGAAAACCAGAAATATTTCATTAGCTAAAGCAGGCCAGATAGCAAAAGACTCCACACTGTAATTTTTATTTTATAAAATATCCAAAAATTACAAATTTGTAGTTAGAAAGTAGATAAATGGCTATCTGGAAAAGAAAAGAGCTTAAATATGAGCAAGAGTAGTAGAAATGTTTCTGAACTGGGGTGGTGATGGTTGTATAGCTCTATAAGTCTGCTGCACATCTTGAATGTACACTAAAAGCAACTGAATATTATGGTATGTTCATTTGTTAAAATAAGCATGTGAAACTGATGAAGTTGAGAAAGTTGGATTCCCTTTAAAGTGATATAGTTGCACAGTTAGGTCAATCAAATTTAGTGTGTGAATTCCTTCTTCCTTACTCTGGCTATTTAGTTCCTTAACCTTTCTGTGATTTATTTCACTCTTCTATAAAATAGCAGTAGTAATACATACCTCATGCTAATGCTAAGAAAATTGAGCGAGATAAACAGTACTTAGCACAGCATTTCACACATTGAGAACTTAATAAATGTCAGACCTTATTACTATGATAATGATGATGTAGGGGGATTGCTGTAATTTCATCACTGCCTTTTGGCTCCAAGTTCTTAACCCTTGAATAAATGTATTTATTCCCTAGATTGGATACTGGGCCATGAAGATGTCATTGCTTAAAGGACTTAGAGTAGTGTGCTGTTCTCTACCTTAACTGATTTCTTATTTTATTCTGCTGCCCTCTTTGCCATTATGTCTCTATTTCTTCTCACCAGCCTGGAAAAGCTGGCTGCAGTGGCTTCCTATCCCTCTCCACACCCGCAGCTTCCTGTGGTGATGTTCAGCTTGGATCCAATCTTAAACAAAGGAGAAGTCAAAAGTTGCTAACAAAGAGTCCGAGATCTTCACCTACACAAGAAATGTTATGGATTTTATTTAATTCACATTTTTTGTGATAACTTGGATACTGATGCTTGTGTTTCTGTCTTCCCTAGTCATTTGGGATGATTATAAAGGAAAAGGAAGTGTCTAGCTAACAAAGGTATCAGGATATTGATAAAATATTTTAGGGGTTGGGTAGATAAGAAGAGAGCATTAAGAATTAAGTTTGTTTATGAAAGTTATAAGAATGCGAGGCACACAACTGAAGAGACTGAATTTAAGATTATTTGAAAATAAAAAGCAATTACATTACTTTTCAATAACACTAACAATGTGAACTGGCTGTTAACCAAGTGTTCTCCTGAAGGGGTCCTGCTGAGACTTCTTTTAATTTGGCAATTAGAAGCATCATTTGTATGCAAATCAAGGATGCAGAGGAAGTCCTTAAAACTGGTCCACTTTCTACCCTGAATTAGGGTCAATGTCCCCTTAGTTCTATTAATTAAGAGAGCAAATATTTTCTTAATACAGACTGGGGAGATATATTACAACCAAATCTAAAAGGATATTCACAGATTCAAAACTGGAAAACTCTGAATCGATTAATCTCAATACTGTATCAAAAATGGTAGCCTTTTCCACATCCATTATCACGTCTGATTTTTCTGTCTTTTAAATATTCTACTTTTAGCTATTGATTGCACAAGTTTAAAAATTCTTTTCAAAATGGAAATTAAATCGTCCTACTCTAGTTCTCTCACTTTCCAGACAGAGAATTAAGGAGAGAATGCCATGACTTGTGCAGGTCAGAGCGCTTGTTGGCAACTGCAGTAGACTGGAGCTCTGCTTTGTGTCCCCTACGTGTACTGAGTTCTATTTCTGCTCAGGCCATGATCATTTCCAAATGTCCTTTAGCTCAACAAAGTTAAACCCCTGAGAAGAGCCAACTTGCTGCCTGCAGTTCAACTCTAATCAGTCACCTTTTGTCTTGACCATTCTTGTCAACCTGGTGCTGAGCTTTCAGATTATCAACAGTGAGACGCCAAGGGAGACAGTCCGGCTTAGAGAATGCAATTTGAGTAGCAAATCCAAGTCCCATTTGCTCCTAATTAGCGCTCTTAAACCTCCCATGGGAGCACTTCCACTCCCACTGGCTTTGGATTCCCTCCTGCAGTCGTAGGCTTGCCTTTCGGTCGAGGTAGACTTGAGTACTAGGCACAAGCAAAGAAAACAGGTCAAGGGGACACCCACTTGCTTTGGAGGGAGCAGTTTCACGGGAGTGAAACACTGCCAGTGTTGCCCGATTTTTTTTTTTTTTTAATTTCGTTTTTGACAAACAAGTGAACATAGAGTTTTAGGTAAAAACTCCTAACAATATATATCAAAGATAATTCTGAGTTTTTTAAACTCTAAGTGGATCAGACACTTTATTAAGTTCGATTTCTCCTTTGAAATATTTTGTTATTGCATTCCGTGTACATACTGAGAATTGAGTTCTTATTATTTTCGTAACTTGATGCATCCTTTTAGTCTATCCAGTTCAAAGCTAATGAAAAAAGCTGTGTTTACCCCAGTATGGTGAACTACTTACTGTGTTACTTTGCTTTCAAATTTTTTTTTTTTTTTTTTTTTTTTTTTTTTTTTTTTTTTTTTTTTTTTTTTTTTTTTTTTTTTTTTTTTTTTTTTTTTTTTTTAGTTTTGTTTTCTTTGTGCAGGGTCTCATTGTGCAGCTCAGACTTCTAGTGATCCTCCTGATTTCTGCTTCCCTAGTGCTAGGATTACAGGTATGTGCCACCACACTGAGACTCTATCCCCAACTCAACACACCCAGGGCTGAGACTGGTGCAGCATGTGGTGCCTGGGATTAAACTCCGATCCCTGCACTTACCTAAGCAAGTACCTAGTCTGCTGAGCTCTATCGCTGGCCCTTCAAATGTTGGTAATATTTTAAGATTACACTATTCTTCTTTGTTTCCTTCAAGTCTTCCATTAGATCAGCTCCACCCCATACTAAAGGATGCCCAGAACCTTGCATCAGGGCATCATTCCTCATCCTACTCTCCATGTGCCCCAGATTTACCAATGAACTTTTGCCCTGTTATACAGATCAACCTTTACCCTCCTCCTTCCATACCTCATATAATGCATGAAATTCTGCTGCTGGCCTTCTAATCTCTGGAGCTCCTATCTCTCACCACATGTCTACCCCATCTTGGTCATTCTCCCCATAGAAAGCATGCTCAGCCTCTCATCTTCCATGATCCCCCAACCTAATTTATCCTCACAGCACTACCACCCTGATCTCTCTAAGATACACTACTGTAGACATTTTAGAAAGAAATTTATAAGTCACCTGCTGTGGATGATAAGGATTATGTTGCCTTTTTCTTTTGTTGAGATTTCCTGAAATATTTGAGGAGCTAGATTGAGAAGTAAAAATAAAATAATTTAGCTATCAATGTAGTACTAATTGCTAGATCATGCAACAATTCTAAGAAATGATGTTCGGATGCATTGATGGTGAGATCAGGAGATTCATGCGCTTGCTAACTGGGAGATTACATGTTTGATGCCCAAAATGGTGTTTTTCCTGTTAGACTTCACTAGATAGTTCTGTCTTGTGGCATTTGTGACTAGGGTCACAAGATGCTGTCTAGCCTGTAACTCTGCGTCTGTATCCTATGAACTAAGACAAGTTTATTTTAGTAAGGTGTCATTTCCTTATACATAGAGTATGAGCACCATTGTTTTTCTTCGTAGGGGAAAATGTTTCATGAAATACTCTTAGTATCAAAGGTTGATAACATAGACTAGTGAGTTCCACAACTTGGTAGAAATCCCAGTGCTGCCACTGCCATCTGTGTAAGCCTGGGGAATGGAGACAGTGCTGTTTGCCAAAGTGACTTAGCACCATGACTGGCACACAGGAGTCCACAGGAGAGGAGCTGTGGCTGCTGCTTGATGATGTTGGGGGTTTGCCTCTGCCCACCTCCTTGTCTCCTTCATCGTCAATGAAATTATGTTCACAAAAGCTGTTGTGTATTGAGCACTTTTTCAAGCACGGCGATGAATGACGAGCACAAATATAAACCCACCCAATAGTACTATACTATAGGTATTCGAAGGAGGCATTTATTATTTTCATTTTACAGATGAGAAAAGTGAATTTGACTAATGTTAAGTGTCTTGTCCAAGTCACACACAGCTCAAGAGGGCTCGGATGTACAGCAAACAAGGTGGCCTCCAAATCTCTCTTAAACACTAAATTATGCTGCCTCAGAAATGTAAGGAGATGTATAGAAGATGGGTCAGCTCAGAAGCTGATCAAGGGAAAGGAAGACTATGGCAGGCTATTTGAAACTTGAGTGTGAAATACAGAGCCTTGCATTTCAAAAGAGACTCAGCTGGCTGTGTCTGCTGTGCTGAGCATTTCCCTTTGAAAAGGGAGGGCTCCTCCAGCTTGTAGACCTTTATTTAGGGTCTTCTTATTTAGCTTGGCCAGGGATACTCAAATCCTGGGATGACTGCAGAAGACTGAATTTATCAGAGAAATGATTTAGTAATTACGAATCTAGAAACTGTAACTGACAAAGAGATTATATTTTTTCCTTTGTTCTTGGATCCTTTATTTATATCCCACTGACTTCCCAAATGATGACTTGCGGCAGGTTATAACAAAAGACACACAAACAATAGAAATGTTCAGACAAGGGTAAAAGGTCAAAAGACTGGGTATTTGAGCTATTCATTTAGCACATTATTTTCCCAGCTGGGAAATCTACTGCGAAACTGAACTAAGATCAGAAGGGTGCTTCATAAATATATAGGTTAATTCCAGCAATATATTTGAAGTGCTTAGATAGCAAACCTCTCTGTATTTCACTATAATGGCCCAGGTTAATTTGTCATCTTTTCTTCCCCTCCTTTTAAAGCATTGCTGAGACTTTATACTCATTGTGAATTAATTTGGGATTTGGCATAATAACATTAATCATGCTAAAAGAATTCATTTGACAGTAATGCAGTATAATTAGTGATGTACTAAATCCATTGAGATCTACCAATAATTATAGAATAGTTATTTTAAAACCTTATATAGGCTCTCCTTTTTTTTTCTTTTTCTTTTTTCATTTTCTTTTCTATGTTGAATCTGAAGCATGTAAAGCCAAAGTTTTAGCTCTGACAATTTGCTTTTTGAGACACTGGGCAGAGGTATCAAGAGTAAACTCCAGTAGCTTTAGTTCTAGCCTTAGAGGCCCTTTGCTCAGGGCAAAGCTTAAGAAATGGCTTAAAGAAGACTATTCCTGAGGACAGCTGGCAAATCAAGTGGAATTATTGAGAAGGTTTGGAAATATAAATGGGACTGAACAAATGCAATTTATAAGGCTTAAAGAGTGGTAGGTCATGAGGTACTGCCTAGAAATTTTTATTTCTAGGTTGCAGTGAATGTTTAACCTCTTTTAAGAAGCATTAAGAGTGAATTTGGACTGAAAGGAAGTAAGGAAAGTGATTTCTGTGGTTGTTGGTTGTTAGATGTTTCAACAGAATAACATCTTAGAAATTAAGAGTTAGATTGTACCATTTTGGATGATAAAAACTAAGGCCTTCATTTGTGGCCACATGAATGGAACCAGAAGATATCATGTTGAGTGAAATAAGCCAGATACAGAAAAACAAGTATTGCATGATCTCACTTATGTGTGAAATCTAAACAAGTTTATCTCATGGAAGTTAAGAATATAAAAGTTATTACTAAAGGCTGAGGATGGGAGAAGCAGGGGAGAAATGAGGAGAAACTAGCCAACCAGCACAAAGTTACTTTTAGATAAGAGGAATATGTTCTGATATTCTATTGCAGAATAGAGTGAGTCTACTTAACAATAATGCCTAATATGTTCAAAATAGTAGAAAGAATGTGAATGTTCTTAGCACAAAGAAATGCAAACGTTTGTGGTAGCAATTATGGTACTTACCCAGACTTGATCATTTTACTATGTATGCATGTTTTGAAATGTCACATTGTACCTCCAAAATGTGTGCACTTAGTATATGCCAACCATGAGAAAAATGATTAAAGAAAAGCTGAGTCTCTTGTAGAACACATTCAAGCAGAAATCTGGTGATTATGCCCAATCTAAGCTCTAGATACCAAGCAGATCTAGATGGTGTCTCTGCTTCAAAATCTGGTCTTCCTGTCCTAAGCTGTCCATTCTTGTCAGAGTTTCAAAGCAACTCTTAATAGCAGTTCCCAGAGAGAAATAAGCTCCAATGTCCTCAGGTATCCTTTTTATTTAGACTGGCAATAATAACCTATCATCTTTGAACCAAATAGTTGTTCAAATAAAATTCTCTCTGTTTTGGCTCAACTGAAGAACCATGGTTTAAAAACATCCTTACATTCTAGCACAGGAAAGCCTAAAACTTTCTTCAATAATGGAAATGTTCTTTATCTTTGTTATCCAATATGATAGCTACTGGATAATATGACTGATCAGAAAAATGTGCATTGTAGGCCAGAGATTTAGGTCAGTGGTGGAAGAAAAATGAGCAATGTGACTGAAGAAGTGAATTATAAATTTAACTTTTAATACTTATAATTAATTTTAATTGAAAGAAATACCATATTGGAAATTACAACTCCATTAATTTTTTTTTCCTTTTTGAAGTACCAGGGCTCAAACTCAGGACCTTGCACTTGCCAGGCAGGCACTGTTTGCCACTGAGCTATCTCCACAGCCCAATTTCATTATTATTTAAACTGAGTCAATACCCATGCTATTGCACTTGTATATATTGGATGGTATCAAGTCCTATATTTTTGGAGGAGTGTATAGCATTAGATTACACAGGCTGTGGTTGGTAGAACCTGTGTCTTTAGAACCTAGAATCCAGCTAGATCACCCTGTGTCAACTTAGGGAAAGCTATTCTCTCAGAGTAATAATTATCATCCTATGTTGTAGTCAAGGTTGTGGTATAGAACAGTAAAGGAGTTAATAGACATGATCTGCTTAGGACAGAATGTAGTGTGCACAATAGTTTGAGTATGTGTTTGCTTACTTCACATAATGCTGCTTTCCATCACCTGTTCCTGGGCTGACTGCTGTTACTACCTTTTCATTAAAACTCCTTTTGACACAAGTGAGACCATACTACAGTTTTAATTCTAGTCTTTACTTTGATTTTTCTTATCATTTCATATGGATTAAGTAGCAAGAAAAAAACCAAAAATTCCATCCCTATGACCTTAAATTCTATCTGGCATGGCCAAGGTGTTCAATTACTCAGTTAAAGAAAGAATATATCATTCTGCCTTTCAATTTAGTTGTTTTTAAATGTAGAAGTATTAGTAACTATACAAAATATAGAAAATATGACAAGCTGTAATCACAACAATGAAGTTTAGAGATTACTAATATTTTGTCATGTTTGTTTTAGACAACTTAGGGTAGAATAAAACCAGAACCTAGAAACATGCAAAAGAACCTGTAGCTTTCAAAGTTTGTGTAGCCAAGATCTGTTTACATCCTGCACACACGCCACCAAATACTGTCATCCACAATTGTGTGTGTGTGTGTGTGTGTGTGTGTGTGTGTGTGTGTGTTCACCACTCTCTCTTATCTCTAATCATATTAATCTGGTTAAAGTGAATCTTAAGAGGATCGGCCAAATAGCTCGGCAGAAAATAGCTCAGCAGATTAAAGTGCCTACAAGCAGGCACAGGGGCAGGGACTCTGATCTCCAGACCTGCCATGCCAGCCCCACCCCTAGGGTTCACTGAGATGGCATTTTGAGACTGGGTATGGTGGTACATGCCTATAATACCAATTCTTGGGAGGCTGTAAACAAACAGATCACTACGAGTCTGATCTAGTAGTGAGACCCTGAACACCTTGTAGATCCTTCCCTAAAATATAATAATAATAATAATAGTAATAAAATTTTAAAAAGATTCTTAAAAAATTCACTTAAACTAATAGTGATACCAATGCAAATGATTGGTATGAGTATATGCTAAACATGTTTCATGTTTCAGTAAGCACTAACGCCAACTAATAGAAGTAAGATTTACTATATGTCTTAGGTACTTTTCTCTTGTTTTGGGGACAAAATACCCAATGCCAAAAAAATTAAGGAAGGAAAGGTTTGTTTAGTTCATAGTTTGTGGAGGTTTCAGTCCATCCTCAGCTGGCTCTAAGGCAGACTGGCACATGGCAGAGGGCAGCAGTTCCTGGAGGTGGAAAACAGCAAAATAGGGCGAGCAAAAGAGAGGAGTAATGGCAACAAGAGCAACAGAGAGCAAGTCTGTCTCCCTCGCTTACATTGCCTTCAGGCTATCTTCCCCAGGATGGGTGTAGCATTCACATCCTTAATCCCAACAGCATTTACACCCATAATCCCAGCATTAGATCCTGAATTGATCAGAACCTCTAGAAGTCTGCTCCATGACTACATGAGGCTTTGGGGGAATGACTAGACACATTGCACCATAGACCAAAAGTGGTAAAGGCAGACCAAAAAGAATCTGTGTTGGTTTTATTTTGTTTGTTTGTTTTGTTTTGTTTGTTTGTTTGTTTGTTTTTGTAATATACATGTGGTCCTAAACAAAATCCTCACCATTATTGTATAAAATGATTGTGTATAAAATGACTATTGTATTGCTGGATCTAGTAGGAAAAGGAACGACCAAAGTCTGTTATAATTTTTTCCACTGAAAACATTGCTTTTATTTACTAGCCGTATTTAATTCTTTCAAAGTATAATACCTTATTGACAAAGTGAGTAGGACAATTAAGACAGTTTCTTTTTAATGAAACTAAATTTATATAGTGGCCTATGTTGTTCCTCATTTAAATAATCAACTGGATGAAGAGCCTACAGAAGCATTTTAAATCTCCTCGCTATTGAAAGCCATATGATTAAATGAATAATTCCATTGTATCACCTTGTTTACTTTGCAAAAACTATTATATTTTAACATTCTAAAGTATAATTGGAGACTACATATATACAGTATTTGGTTGTTACAGGGTCTCACTACACAACTCAGACTCATAGTGAGCCTTGTGTTTTCAGCCTCCCCAGTTCTGAGATTGCAGGCATGAGCCACTATGCCAGCACTCTGCGGCCAGCTCAGGCTTCTCTGGGGGCAGGGCTGGCATAGCATGAAGCAGCAGGGATCGAACCTCAGCTCTTTTCTTGCCTAAGCTTGCCTACACAGTCACTTTAGTCCACTGAGCTATCTTGCTGGCCCTTAACAATACATTCTGAGAAAAGCTCGTGTGTAGCAATGATTCACCACCTTATAATAAAAGGGAAAAATTAAAAATTAAAAAATAATCAATTGGCAAGTCAAAGCGATTTTGAGCAAAATATTTTAAGTCAAAGGTAAAGTTTATTGAGAATAGCTAGTCAATTGGCAAAAGTAGGGTTTATCCCATGGCCAAATTGAAGTCTAAGTGGGTTTATGCCATTGGAGGTCAGCAAGTAAACAGTTAATATCAATTGTCAGTATTTCCCTGTCAGAAATTTAAAAGCAATATAACCCCTTATAAATGACCATGATCTAAAAGTCTGAATTTGAAGATCAAAAATCTTTTTGCACAAAAGTACAAGTTGTCTGTTATATACCAAGATGCAATCCATATAATAGCAAAGTGTAACACTTTTGTGAAGTAAATATTCCACAAAGGCAAATATAGAGAGAGTCGGGTGCAACAAATGATCTCTAACTCCTGAAATGTTGGGAGGCTGAGGCAGGAGAATTGGTGTGAGTTTGAGACCAGCCTGGGCTACAAAAGTGAGCTCAAGA